>APFE030118108.1:302171-326840 GCA_000404065.3 Pinus taeda
TCCACTTTGGGCCTAAGCCCTCATGGATTTGCTTTTGGACTTACCCCAAAAGGCCTCATACCAATGGAGATATTTGTCCATCCTTATATACCCATGATCCTCCCCACTTCTAGTCAATGTGGGACTTTGGTCGTATACCCAACAAAGATTGGAAACAATGGCTTTCATCTCGATTTTACGATATATATGCAAATGTACTCCATAGTGAATGTGGAGAACTTAAAGCTATATGAGCGACCATTGATTATGGACACCGAGGAGGTGGGCACAGTTCTTACAGTTGATGAATTTGCACCAGAGTATCTCGATGAGCTACCTAAAGACATCATCCTTGACAAAAGAACCAAGACTTCACGACGGGGATATGTGGAATACCTTCGAGTTGGTTTCAATGGGATGCACCCTAGAAAGGCAAAATGGCTGGAAAAGAAAGAGTGAGGGAACAATTCCATCACTTGCCAATTGACTGATAAAGCTTTTGGGGGTCCAATAGCTCCTCAATGGGGAGGATTGATCCAGGTGGATCTCCAGACACAGTGGCATGGAAAAAGCTCAAAATTAAAAGTTGTGGAAAGGTGATCAACTTGACATCAGATCAAAGTGCTCATCACCCTAATTCCAATGGTGTTAACGACACTCCAATCCGAGTCCGGATGAAGGAGATAGAAGCAGTCAAATTTGGGTTGACTTTTGATGACTGGGCAAGATTAATGAAGGCACAATTTGGACTTTTTCCGGCGGACGGAATTAGGCCAGCTCTGGCCAGATTTCGGGCAAAATCATTTACTGGTTAAAATGACCCCTTCAGTCAAAAACCGAATTTCAAAAATTGTACATTTTTTTTTAAACCAAAAAATATATAAAAAAGGGGGGTGGTGGGCCACCAACCCCGCCACCCCAACTCCCATCCGCATATAAATAAAAAATATTGGTGGAGGGGCGGGCCATGACCCCCGGCCCATCCCACGGAACCAACAACCAAAACAGGGGTGGGCGGCCATGACCCTGCCACCCCACAACCACATTTATCGGGCCTCTGTTGGAGCACGGTGCGAGTGTTGCCAGGGACCCAACCTCCAACAAACAACTAGACACTAATGCATGGAGCGGGAGGAAAGTATGGTGGGTGGGCCGCCTAAGGTGGGCCCGACCCAACCAAACTTTAATTTTAAAAAAAAAAAAAAAAAAAAAAAAAAAAAAAAAAAAAAAAAAAAAAAAAAAATTTTGTTGGTAACATATAAAAAAAGAGGAGGGGTTTGACCGCCCGACCTCCTCTATATTAATCGGACCCCCAAACCAACTCAGCTAACCGCCACTTAGGAAAATCCACTGGCCAAGTTATATTTAAACCCAATTTATCAGTGCACCCAGGTAGAGGTGGTAGTGCACGCAGTTTGAGGCAAAATTTTGCAGGAGGGCCGAATTTTCACTTTGTCAGAATTTGTCAAATTTTATATGGTTTCAGCACTTCTCAACGCCATGAACGCAATGGCACTGTCCATTTCTCCATCAGATTTCTGCATTTTCGGCCATTTTTCAGTATGCAGGTATAAAAACTCCTTTTTTGTCACTGATGCTTGTACTCTTCTTTCTCATGCCACTTAATGAATGAAGGCCTCCCCATTGATCAAGCAGGGCTCGGAGACGTAGTCCAAGTCGGACGAACTCCGTTATCAAGTCTTGTTGTCTTCTTTCATGCTTTATGTGTTTCTCCTCTTCTCTCATGTGCACATTAAGTTTTCTATGTTAAGCTACAATTTATGCATGTAATTCTTTAACACATCTATAAGCAAAAGATTTTGGAATGCGAACGACACTCTACCTGAGTGGATGTCTCCACTCCAGGATCCTCTACATGTGGCTACTCCACATCAATCTGAGGCTCCTCAACCTTAGGAGCTAAAATATCCTCATCTACATGTAGCTCAAGCTCCCTCTCAATGGAAACTCGCATGGCCTTCTCCTCATTGAATCTGACATCCCTGTGAACTACTGTCATCTTGTTGGTTGGCAAGTACACCCGATAGTTGTGAGGTGTGTCAATGTACCCCACAAATATCCCCAACTCTGTTGTCCACTCAAGCTTCTTTTGTGCATCTTTGGCACATGGCAATATGCCGATGACCCAAAAACCATGAAGTGACCAACATCTAGCCTCTTACCAGAATAAGCCTCCTCTGGTGTCTTCATCTCAAGTATCTGATGTGGGCTACAGTTCTGAACATAAACCAATGTGTGCATGCCTTAGCCCACAAGTGTAGTGGTAGATCCTGATCATGCAATATCACCCTCGCTTCCCCTACTATGCTTTTTTTCTTCCTCTCGGCCACCCCATTCTGCTGAAGGTTATGGGGTGTTGTCAACTCCCATTTAATCCCTTCCACTAAACAAAGTTTCTTAAACTCATTTGAGCCATACTCACCAGCATTATCACTTTTTAGAGCTTTAACCTTCTTTCATGACTCTTTCTCCACTAATTCTTTAAACTCACAAAACTTTGTGAAAGTTTGATCCTTTTTCTGCATGAAAAATATCTAGCATTTACGAGAATATTCATAAAAAAATATAACACATGTTTTTGGTCATGGATGCTATCAAGAATGGTCCACATGCATCTAAATGGACTCGCTCTAGAATAGCCTCTACTCGACTGTCTCTGTCGTGAAAGGAGGACTTGGTGTATTTTCCGAAAGTACACTGCTTGCATGTATCAACTTGTTCAAGCGTACCTTTGGGAAGACCGGTAGAGATTTGATGCAATATATTCAAAGCCCCATGATGCAAGTGGCCCAATCGCATGTGCCACAACTCACCAACATCTCGGCTCTGCACCCTTTTTGCTTTTGTGCTCAAAGTAGCACACTCCTCTACCTCTAGCTTATAGAGATTCTTCACCTGAATCCCTATCTTCTTTACTTGACCCATGGCTATGTGTCGAAGGAATGCCTTTCCTTTCAAGAATATCACATCATAGCCTCTATCCCCAAGCATGGAAATGGATACATAGTTCTTCTTCAGCCCGGGCACATACATAACATTCTTCAAGGTGAGTGGAGCCCCATGCTCCCTCTAAAAGGTAATCGTGCCCAATCCAGTAACATTATACTTCCCATAATCACCCATCTTGATATGCATCTGGAGATATTTATCCTCCAGGTCACTGAATAACTCTTTGTTGCCAGTCATATGGAATGAAGCTCCATTGTCTAAGTACCATACACTTCCCATTATTGATGACACCATGCATGTAATGAGGGAAAATTCCAATTCGAATTGAGAGGCCAAAGCCTCACCCTTTGCTCCTCCTAAGGACTTCTTCTTGGACTTCTTGAATTGACAAATTGTAGCAAAATGGCCTAGCTCATGACAATGAAAGCACTTAACTTTCGTCATGTCATTCTTCTTACCTCCATGATAAGAATCTGATTTGGAATAGGAATCTTTCCCTTTCTCCTTCTTCACCTTAATCGCTAAGGAACAGTTCTCTTCGTCATCATTCTTTGATGAAGAGCTATCCCTAGTGTTCCTTCTGATCTCCTCCTGCATCAAATCCGACCAAAGTTGTTCCCAATCTGGCAGCTTCTCTCGACCATTCACAGAGTCCTAATAATTATGCCAACTCTTGGGGAATCCTAGAAGAGCAAGACTCACCATATCATCCTCAGCAACCATGATTCCAACACTTCCAAGTTCATCACGACATTGAGTGAACTTGGCCAAGTATTTTGGAATAATCTCACCTTTCTCCATTTTGATTTTTCGAAGTTTGTCCTTTAGTGCCAATTTCCTTTAGCCACTGTTGTTCCAATACAAGTCCATCAATGATTTCCACATAGAATATGGAGTTTCCTTTCCATGGAGACTTGAGACAATGTGGTCTTGAACTCCCTCAAGGATTATCCGCCTCACCTTTGCCACACACTTCTTCCATTCGACCAAATTTTGTGCATCCGATGTTGTTGGCTTAGGAATTTCTTGATCAATGAATTCTTTTAAGTCATTATCTTCTAGCACATCCTCCATTTTGTCCCTCCAGGCTATAAAATTTGAGCTTCCTTCCAAGGCATACTCGAGCTGCAAACTGTAGAACGCCATTTGTTGATCCTGAAGTATGTATTGCAAATTCGAATTTCACCTCTAACCCAAAACTCAAAACTTCAAAGTTTCCTCTAGTATATTGTTCTCAGCTCCGGTACCATGTAGAAAATCATGTAGATTCACAAGCTCATGTAATGTACTAAAGCATAGGACAAGAATCTACTTCTACTTTCAACCAATGGAAGCCAATAAATCGATGAAAATAATATGAACAAGAAGAAGATAAATAAATGGCACATAACACAAGACATATATGGGCAAAGCCACTGTTCAAAACCCCACTATCTGTATTGAATATATCAAAAATATGAGTGAATATACAAATCTTGTTCTCACTAGAACAATTCTGGACAAGTATGCTCAACTCTCTTAGCTCACAAGCTAGCTCTTGGCCAACACGTAGCTCTCCAAGCCCCTAATATCTTGTGTTATTCCTAGGATGAATAACTCATATTTAAAGGGAATTCATGCTTCCAAAACTGCAATCCAAGCATAGGATCAATCTCTGATGCATGCATGATATTTACACTCCAGTAAATAATACCACTAATAGTACATTGTCCCTGCACTCTAGTCTCAACTGGGTCTTTCTATGAACTGACATGCATGATTTTCTCACGAGGGAATCTTTAGTTAACTGGAGTAGCACTAGTGGATGCATTAGTGCACCAACTGACTGTTAGTCCTCTATTAGTTCCAAAAACAATTTAGAACTAATTTAACTGAACTTAACTCAGTAAACTGAGTGATCTAATTTCCAACTCAATTTAAACTCATATTAGACCCCTAAAACTTAGGGAGAACATATACATGACTACATAAAGACTTTCAACTCAAAATTCCTAAGCTAATTAAGTTAATTAAACTTATTTAACTATTTACAAGTTGCTATGAGAATAGAATTCAATTTTAATTCTCAGTTTAATTCAAGGACAAATTAAACTGGAATTTCTTGTTGCCATTTCTCAATAAAAAGGCCACACCAACCCCATCCACTACTTATCCCTCTCTGATTTCAAATACTAGGCCCACCATAACCATAGAACAATGTCACAATGCATGCAGATATGGACAAAAGACACAAGAGTGGAGAAACAGGCATGGGGACATGTTGAGACACCCCCCAAATCTTAGGAAAACTCATGGGGGTGGGGGTTATTAGGTCCCCATCTCTAGCATTATAAGAATTAAAAGTGAAAGAAGAAACCCCAACCATAACAATTCATTTGGTGCAAATTCATCATTGTGCAATGTAATACTAAATTCAAGTTTGTAAATGATATAAACACGATGCAAATTTGGATTAAAAAATACAATAGATCATAAATGAAATTCATTGATGCAAATTCTTCAATCGTCATTCTAAAAGATAAATAATACTAAGAAAAATAGTAGATACTGAAGTCTAAAATAGTAAAATGAAATTACTCAAATGTCAAGACACGATCTAAGGCCATCAATCTCTAGAGTCAAGACTCAAAAGTTAAAACTGAAAATTAACAAAGTACAATAAACATTGAAAATAAAATGACCATCACGGAGGCCACTGGCTTCTCCTCTACATCTATCTTAGCTACATTGAGTTCAACCTTTGCATGTAAAACATGAGATAAAGACATATTTTTTTCTTCACAAGGATTTATCCCTTCTTTGTTTTAAGGGTTATAAGCAAAAAATCAATGTGGGGCCAAAGAAAGCCTATAAGACCCCCCTTTTGGGAAATGTTCTCCACACATTGGAAAAATGTTTCCTTGTGTGTTTCCTCATGTTTCCCCAAAAATGGGGAGGTGGGGAGATGTTTCCTCGAGCAACTGAAGTCCCTGGACCATGGGAAGCAGGGTGGGCACACTATATCTTAGGGGCTACATCCACATGGAACAACACACCTTTGGTAAGTCCATTGTCCATCTCACTCTACATTTTCAAAATCCTAATCCACCGCTTAGACAAGGTTGGTAATCTAGTAAAACAATCTAAGCTAGGTAGAACAAGGACAGGTAGCGAGAAGCTTATCACCAATCCTAAGTGCTTGATTTCCGTCTTGGAAGAGGAAGGGAGGACCAATTCAGGGTTGAATAACTCTAAATTCAGTTATAATTTAAATCCCTTGTTAGATGACAACAAGAGGGACGACAAGATAAAATCATAACATAGTGGCAGTGAATTTTATCATTTAAGATCAAAGAAAAATAATGTATTTATGGGGGGTTTTCATTTTGAGGCATCGAGGAAAGACCATATGAAAGACTCGTCTCTTATTTTGCTAAGAAAGAAGTCGTATTCCACCATGCCTAGCAAAAGGCCATTATAGACATTCAATAAGGGTGTCTGTGCCCAAAAACTAAAGCTCCTAAAGTATGTACACACCTTCGTAGTTGTTTAAAATGGAAATTTTTTCCATGAGTATTGATACTCTAGGTAGCCAAGATAAAAGGCGAGTTTTCAGACATTTAATAAAGGTAGAGAAGCCTGAAATTTTATTAATGCAAGAGACTACAGAGAGAGAAAATAGTTTAGTTGGAGAGTTGAGAGATTGTTAAAGGGTTAAGATTTTTTAGAGTTAAATTTTGAGGGCTTATCGAGAGGTATCATTGCTAGATGGACACAAAACATGGTTCTAACCAATTCTTGTGATATTTTTTCCAGGGTTGTGCATGGATTTATCCAATTAAAGTCTCAGTTCACATATAACTATGTTGAATGCATATGGACGTTACAACAACAAAGATACTTTTTTGGGAAAAGATATTTTCACTTATTTGCATTAATGAAGGTAGGGTGATACTACGAGGTGATATAAATTTGACATTATATATAATGGAAGTTTGGAAACGTTCTACTAGGGTTTATAGACTTGTTGATTTATTCATTTTTCAAATCGAAGCAAATTGGACTTGCAGATACTAAAACTATCTCCATGGGCCCTACTTGGAGAAATAATGGGACCGGTGTTGAGGGAGTTTGAAAATGATAATATGATCTTTTTCTCTATTTTTCTTTGAATGTCCCCAACGAGGTTAGGGTATAATGAGTTAGGGCTTGAACCGGTTGAACCTTTGAAAGACTAGCCTCGCAAACCTCAATGGCCTCTGATGGAAAAAGAAAGGAAAGACGAGGGAGCAAGAGATCCTTTCAAAATATTGCTCGAGAAATCCCTCAAGCGACAGAGAAACGTGATGATGGATAATTTTTCCCAGATCCTTCAACAAGTACCCACATGCAACACATCTTCATCTAGCAGCCACTCTGGAGGCGCCACTCCCTTTAAGGTACAAGTCAACTTTGACATTCTCATATTTGAAGGTCATTTAGATGTAGATGTCGTAGATAGATGGTTAAATCTATTGGAAGGATATTTCTCGGTTTATGACTTTTCCAATCGGGAAAAGATTACTTTTGCACTCCTCAAAGTCGTTGTTGATGTCAAGGACTAGTGGGAAATATATTGTGAATAGAGGAACTAGAGGAAACCCTCATTGTTTTTAGTTGCACCCACTTGGAATTATTCCTCAAACGCCATCAACGAATAATATTACCTTATTGGAAGTTATGAAGATAAATACATAAAGTGGACCACGTTGTGGTAGGGAAAGGACCAAGATGTTTCAAAGTTCACAAATATTTTTCACACCCTTTGCACGAAGTTGGGTATCAAGGATTTTGAGCAACATTTGGTACTCAAGTACCGTGGTTGCCTACACAAGTACATTCAGGACAAGATGGAGTTCCTGGACATCTCCTCGCTTGGAACCGCCTATCGATACGCTAGCAAGATTGAGTAGAAATTTAAACAGAAGAAGCGATACTTTGGATCTTTGAATATGAAGCAAGGGAAAGGTGCCCCCAAACCATGGAACAAAGGACAAAGCCAAGGCAAGGTTACCTAGAACAACCTGTCGAAGCCGCAATCAAATAACAACACCATGAGGACAAAGAAGGACACAAGGAAATGGTGCGAGATCCAGAAGAACCCCACTCACAGCACAAGTGAGTGTTGATCCAAGAAGTCACTGATGGCCGAGCTGAAGGCTTTCGAATCAGATGCATGTTCTAAATATGAGTAAGAACCTGACAAGTGGAATGAAAAATGGAAGTAGATTATTGATGTGGAGCCCAGTGCCACCGTTACCACCACCAAGATCTAGAATATTGAACTCGAAGATCCAGAGGAGGAGGAGCTTCTCTTGCACTCACAGATGTGGGTGAAGGGTTCTCCATTGTAGTTCATTTTTTACAGTGAAAGCCAAAACAACCTCATTTCATCAAAGGTTGTGAAGCAGTTGGGCCTACCAACCACAACACACCTGCAATTATAAACCATCGGGTGGCTTCACTGAGGATGAGATCTATGCATCAACCAATAGTGTCGCCTTCCCTATAGCATCAAGTCATTCACAGATCGGGTACTATGTGATGTTTCTTCTCTCAAATTTTGTGATGTATTATTAGGACAACCATACTTGTGAAAGTGACATGTTGTGTATGAGTCTAGGACTCACACTATTACTATTTCTTTGGGCAATAAGTTATACAGGATACCGGAGGTAGCACTACCTACCACCATCCCTTTGATCTCTGTGAAGCAATGCAGTAAGATCATTTCCCAAAACGGGACATTTTTCTTCCTTATTATTCACCCTTAAGGCAAGAAGAAGATTTTGGCCGCATCCAAAGCCTCTAGATACGGCTTCTTTGCATGACATCAATAGATGGAAAAGGTCATGGAGGAGTACAGGGATACCTTCACCTCACCCACAAGGGTACCCCCACATTGTCAGGTCAAGCACTCCATTGATATGACCCTAAGCGCACCGCTACCCAATGGACTGATCTACCAACTCTCTGTTTTGGAGAATAATGAAATTAAGAGGTAGATTCAGGAGTTATTGCAGAAATGTCATATCAAGCCAAGTTCATCACCCTGTGGGTGCCCGATCATGTTGGTATAGAAGAAAGACGAAACCTGGAGACTTTATAATAACTATCGAGAGCACTAAATAAGATCATTGTTCACAATATGTATCCAATCCCATGGATTGATAACCTTCTAGACGCTAAGGGGGTCAAATATTTTAGCAAGATTGATTTGAAGTCTGATTATCACCAGGTACCAATTGAACCCTCTGATGTGTGGAAGACTGCCTTCAAATCCAAGGAGGGTCTTTTTGAATTGTTGGTCATGCCTTTTAGGGTGAAAAATGCCCTCGCAACCTTCATAAGGTTGATAGATGACATCTTGCGACCCTTCACCAACTCCTTTGTGGTAGTGTATTTGGACGACATCTTGAGCTTTGGACAGAATTTGGAAGAGCACCTACACCATATTCGACAGGTCCTCCAAAACCTGCGATAACACAAGTTGTGTGCCAATTTTGAAAAATGCACTTTTGGTATGACCCAGGTTCAATATATGGGGTACATCATTGATGATTGTGGCGTGCATGTGGACCCAACAAATATACAAATTATTCGAGATTGGCTAGCCCCAACCACTCTAACAGAGCTACGCAACTTTCTGGGTCTTTCCAATTTCTACAGCAGGTTCGTGTTGGGTTTCTCTCATATCACTTGGCCTTTGAGTGAAGACACCAAGGGAGGAGCAAAAGCAAAGTTATTCTAGGGTAAATCCCAACAAAATGCATTTTTTGAGTTGAAGCATCACCTCTTCTCTACACTAGTGCTCACATTACCAAATCTGCAACAAGCATTTGAGATTGAGATAGATGCCTCCGACTATGCTATTAGGGAAATTTTTACTTAGCATTGGCATATCACAGTGAGACACTTTAAGACATAGTCCAGAAGTATCCCACCTATGAAAAATAGATGTATTCCATTGTGCAGTCTTATCGACAATGGAAGCCTTACATTCTAGGGAAGGAAATGGTCATCCACACAGACCACTGACTCGTGCAGTTCATACAGACACAAGGAAAGTTTCAGAACAATTGCCATAAAAAATGGTCCACATATAGGTAACATTTCCATTTGAACATCAAGTACAAGAAGGGAAGCGCCAATAATGTTGCAAATTGTCTTAGCTGACCACCGGTTATGGCGTTGACCACTGTGCTCAACTCTTATGGACACAAGACTTCGGGGTGGCTGCATCTTTACAAGAGCGATAAAAAATTCGGCAACACATACTATGTGCTCTTGGAATGCAAGAAAGTTCTTTTTCACCTCTAGGGCAGACTGTTATTCCACCTAGGACACCTTTGTGTTCCTTCAAGTGAGCATGCCAAGATGATTTGGGAGGCACACTATAGTCGGGTCTTCGGAAATTTCGGAGTAGAGAAAATAGTGGCAATGTTGCAGAAGTATTTTTATTAGTCGAAGATTTGATAAGATGTTGGGAAGTACATCATATCCTCCACTGCTTGCACCATTTCCAAACCAACAATTAAGAAGCAAGGCCTATATACTCCTCTTGCTATTCCTAGTCAACCTTGGGAATCCATCTCCATGGATTACATGTCGGGCCTTCCTTCTACTAAGCATTGAAACGATTGTGTTTTCGTGGTCATCGATAGATTCTCTAAGATGGCCATTCTAGCGGATTTCAAGAAGAGTATCACAACAGAAGCCACTGCTAAGCTCTTCTTTGAATGAGTGTGGGCACACTTTTGGATCCCACAGTCCATTATCTCAGATCGAGACAACAAGTTCCTAAGTACATTTTGGTCAAGCCTCTGGTCAATGTTGGATACCAATCTCACTAAGTCCATGGCTTTCCACCCCCAAACTGATGACCAAATAAAGGTTGTCAACAGGATGATCATGCACATTTTGCACATGTAAAACTCGACGAATCCACACACATGAGATGAAATCCTCCCCTATGTTCAGCACAAATACCGTATATAGCTCAACTGGCCACAACCCCTTTCAAGTGGGATTAGGATTCTAGCCACTATGTCCCATTGATGTGGCCATACAATTTGCAGCTACTCAAGCAGATTCAACTCGTGTCCAGTCCGAAGCTGATAGGGCTAATAGCTTCATTGAGCACATTTAGCACATCCACCAGCAGGTCCATGACATATTGAACAGAGCTAATGCTAAGTACAAGTAGTGCCATGATCATCATTGGGTGCCACACAAGTTCCAGGTGGGCAGCAAAGTTTGGTTACATTTGCAGAAGGAGCACTTCGTTGGGCCCCACCGCAAGCTTCTCTCTCTCTGATATGGGTCATACACCATCACCAAGGAGGTAGGGTACAATGCCTTCAATCTCAATATTTCACCATTCCTTGGCCCGCACCCATTATTTAATGTGGATCGACTACGATTATACTTTCCCCCATTGTTGGACACACCCGATGTTGTTGAGCAGCTGACATCAATAGAGCTCAACCCAAGTTGCATCGAATAGGCCACAACTAATAGGATCATGGACACACATATCTATAACACTCACCAGTAGAGGATAGAACTATATCAGGTGTCAAAGCAGGCCAACTCCTTCCCTAAGGCAAGTGGTTCACCAGGGACCAAGTTCAACAGAAATTTCCTCATCTCATGGAGGCTTTGCATGCAATGGGGACCATTTCTTCCTAAGAAGGGAGGGATTATTCAGGTGGATATTTGTGTCCATATTCCTATTCCACCTAGACCTCTTGTCGGTTTCATCAGTTTCCTTGATTATAGCAACATTTACTATTTTTAGCAGTTTTTAGGGTCGTAAAATTTTGGAGTTATTTTGACCCCCTAAATAGTGTTTTCTAGGTCCGCAATAGGCTCATAGGCATAGAAAATATTGTAGTACTCGTAAATATATTTCCAAGGATTTATTGTATGCGCCAAACAAAGATCATATGACCAAGTTACGACCTCGGGAAGTTGGTTGCCCAACTAACCCCAATGGGGCCCACAAACTCTTGTCATTCCATCTTCTAGGGTTATGTTTTTGGTTGTTTAGCTTTTCCCTTTATTGTTCAATAATAAAAAGGCCCTTAAGCCTCATTATAACATAGCTCAAAGGCATGTAGCCAGCACACCTGTTCTCAAAGATAAGATACCATCGCTCGAGCTAGTTTATTTTCATTATGCTTGTAAGCATCTTTCAATTCTTTGATATTAATGAAATAAAGATTTATTTATGTTGCATCTCTATGTTTATGTTTATATCTATATTATGTTGCGTTCCTGCATAAGTTTGGATCAAACTTATTCCTTTTCTTTAGTATTATTGTTTTCATTTTCCTTAAAAAAATGAAATAATCACTATAATATAAAAAATATCATATTTAGAATAAATTCCTATCATCTCGAACTTACCTTCTTCTTCTTTTTTTTTAACAGAGTGGGAAAACCTATCATAACTCAGTGTTCAAACTAGTAGTGGGGACAACCATCATTGGCTCACAAATGCAAGTTGACTCATCATTATTATTCAAGGAAAACCACACCACTTGGAATTACTCATTGGTGGTTTGTAAAGGGGAAAGCTTTCACTCTTGCTAGATGCCTTTGTATCTTGGGCCATTAATCTATATCATTGTGTTTGAGGAAGAAGGGATCTTAGCTAAGAAGAAGCATTTTTAGTGCATACTCCAGGCCTAGGCCTTACCTTTTTTTTTATGTGGTTCATGGGCTCTGGAGATTGGTGATAGCTACATCCATGGAATATTTGTACTAGGTAGATCCACCTGAAGGGATCACATCCTATCGGCTCAACCATGGAGCCTGCCCCTGAGAGTGTTGAGAGAATTGAACCTATAAACTGCTAATAACAAAGTTTCTTTAACAAAAAGGACTCAACCAATTGAGTTAACCCTTGGGGCCAACTCAAGGCTTAAATATATGTTAATTAAATTAAATAATAAATAAAACTAATACAAATTGTCATTCAAAATAATAAAATAAAATAACTATGAAAAATAAAATTATAATGATTAAAATTTAAAAATATCCATGTAACCTTCACTAATGTCTTCTTTGTATATTAATTTGATAGCTTTCATATATAAATTACATTCATAATCTAAGTCTCAAGCCTCGTTTCTTTATATTTTGTTTGCTTTTGATAAAGTAAATCCATGGTCTTAATTTTTTGGGGATTTTTTATTGTAGTTCTAGTAAAAATAATTTACCCACATGTTTCTCACATTCTTGTCTTTCTAATGAGCCATTTATTTTTTAATTTGGATATCTACTCAAGATATGGCTCATGGAAGTTAACATTGAACAACCATTAATTTCACACATATTAATTTTGGATTGATATTTGGACATATTCATTATCCCACATGCAATGTGGGAAGGTATTACATGGTGTTTATGCTATTTTTGTTGGCTATAGTAATTTGTATGTGAAGGTATAGAAGTATGGAATGTGAACTTGAAAGTCTAGACAAATGCACGTGCACATCCGTGATCCAAGAAATCTAAGATCTAACATATCTAGAAAACCCAAAAGTACCTTCGAATATTTGGGATCAATGAAATCTAAATACCTCAAAAAAAATTGGATATCCAAGGCCTTTAGATATCATGTAGTGTTAAAAGACTTGTGTGCCCAAATGCCAAAAATACAAATATAGATAAAAAAAAATTGGCTATCCAAGGCCTTTAGATGTCATGTAGTGTTAAAAGACTTGTGTGCCCAAATGCCAAAAATACAAATATAGAACCTGTGAAACTTGTGAAAGGGTTTGGATGCGTGTTTGTCCAATAAATCTGGAATGAAAGGGTTTGGATGCATATTTGTCCAATAAATATGGAATAAATAAATAGATCTAGCATATCTAAAAAAACCCAAAAGTGCCCTTGAATACTCATGATCCATGAAATCCAAATAACTCCAAAAAAAATGGGTATCCAAGACCTTTGGATATCATGTAGTGTTTAAATGTTTGCATTGGATGCATTTTTGTCCAATAAATCTAGAATAAACAAATAAAATTGGGTATCCGAGACCTTTGAATGTCATGTAGTGTTTAAATTTTTGTATTGGATGCATGTTTGTCCAATAAATCTGGAATAAACAAATAGATCTAGCATATCTAAAAGACCCAAAAGTGCCCTTGAATACTCGTGATCCATGAAATCCAAATACCTCCAAAAAAAAATTGGATATCCAAGACTTTTAGATGTCATGTGGTGTTAAAAGGTTTGTATGCATCCCAAAATCTTGATATATGGAACTTGTGAAAAGATTTGGATGCATGGATGTCCAATAAATGTAGAATAAATAAATAGAATGGTCTAGATCCTCAAATGCTTGAATGCCTCCAACAAATTTGGATATCCATAACCTTTAGATGTCATGTAGTGTGAAAGGTCTCAATGCTTAGATGTTCAATAAATCCAAAATAAATAAATAAGTAATAGAAAAAAATTAAAAGGATCTGAAAAATAAATAAAATAAGTAAAAGTCTAAAAAAACAAAAACAAAATAAAACAATTATATAAATTTAAAAAATGAAATAAAAAATATGGATCTAGAAATATCCTAGATATGGGACATTTGGATCTAGATATATCCAAGATCGTGGACATCCATGAGACATTCAAATCCAGATATATCCAGAATCTATGACATCAATGATACATCTGGATCTAGATATATCAAGGATTTGGATATCAACAAACATAGAAAATTCATTCATTAAGCAAGATGCACATAACACATGTCACACGACATGTCATCTACCACCACTAATTTTTTGACTTAGCAGTAACATGTGGCAGCCATGATAACTAAAAAATGATCTTATAATGACATGTGGATTTAGGAGACACATCATTAGAATGTAATGATAGTACAAAAACTTCCAGGGGGCATAACTTTATGTCACAAACTAGAATGAGATAAATTTAATATCATCATAAAACTCTTGACAAGTAGAAGGTGATGGTGACCTCAAAATTAGGAATTTATGAAATTGAGTGAAACCAAATTTTTATATACCCTAACTCCATAAGGTGAACTAGTGTGTGTGTGTGTGTGTGTGTTACAATGGATTTTGGCTAAGCGAACTAGAACAAACACTACTTAGTGCATTAAAAATAACATGCACAACAACATATGACATATAAAAAATAATGAATGGATTTCCAAGTCAAAACAAAAATAATATCAGAGCTTCCATATCCAATTCAACACCAAAACAAACAAAACTTGAGAAAATTAAAAGGCCAATAATAATTATGATATCAAAATGATAAACTAAAATAAAAATTGATAAGGATAAAATTTCAAATAAAAATAAAGAAGTGAAATGTGAAATCAAACATTAGGCTTCCTAAAACATGAAATGAAACTTTCTAAGAATTTTATCTTGAAAACCAAAGGTAGTCAAAGAATAAAAGATAGACTCACAAGATTATGCATTAAAAATAAACAATTTGGTTATGAGGTGGTGTTTTTCTTTTACTTATCTGAGAAAAATAAAAAAAAGGTGGTTGTTGTGGCCACAATGCTAACACAAAGCACAAAACTAAAATTGGAACCACAAGTATATACTCAGAAATAGCTTGATGAATACCAAAGTATGCCAGTAGAAAACTCGCCTAAATACGCAATAGAATCAAATGTGACAATCAATTCTTTGTCAATATTTATTTCAACACCTACCCCATAAACCATAATCTCACATTCCTCTTGCATTAAGACTCCCAAAGCTTCAAATTGTACATGATGAATTTAGGGTGGCATATGTGGAGATGCCACAAGGGTGGTGCATATTATTACATATCACTTGTGGCTAAATAGAATATGACTAGCTTGTTGAATTGACATGTGTCTTACAATGCTTCGAATTTGCCAACATGCATATGTTGACATAAATCATGAGTATGGGTGATGGTCTAGAAAAAAATTCTCTTCATTTTCTTAGAGTTGCTTTATTCCATGTAAAAATTCTGATAGCAAGAGTGTTAGCATATTGATTATTACGCCTTAAGGCATTCCATTTGTGAAGAGCTTCTCTTCCACCCACCTGTCATCACTCTCTCTGCATTGTTGGATTATATGTTAGACGATTTGAGAATTTTCAGTGGTTCAATCATCACAAGTGAAAATAGTTGGAAAGAAGGGTTATTAAATCCAAACCCCCTTTTATTTACTTACCATTTTCTTGTTACTTTTACAGGTATGCCAGGAAGCTTTGATGGTCACTCGTGCTCACCTTGATAGGTAACCATCTCCGACAACAAGCAATCTGAGTCCTAAATCTGATTACACCCAGAGCTCTGTTCCATTGACGTCCCATCAAGATTCACTTCTATTTCTGGATATCCCACGAGTGAAATTTGAACTTGCACTGATAGACTCAAAATACCCAATCTTCGGAGCCTTCATGACATTGCCTCTCCAACATAGAACTATGTGAGTTCCATTCATCAATCCACATATATGATTTCTGCCTACCATTATTTCTGATAAAGTTGTGTCCTTCAAAATCCTCTTGCGCTTTATGCTCAAAAGCCCGTCAACAAAATTCCAGCACAGAAGATGAAAACCCCCTTGCCTCAACCCGCAGAAAAACCCTTGTGCCATTAGCTATTATTCCTTTCCACTGAGAATTGTTGTGAAGTGAGTCCTTGTGAAAGAATACTGACCACTAATTCTTGGAAAAATATTTTGTTTGTCTTAATGATCAAATGGATATTTGTATCAAATATTTAGTGATTCAAACTGCTTTGGGTATTGTTCTTTTTTAATTTTGAGACTTCGTCTTGGAAGAAACATTGCTTTGCAAAATATGGACAGTTTTGTATAATGTAGTGGACCAAGAAATCTTCATAGCAATGGTGTGCTTGTTCTTTATTTTCTTTTGATATTGTTTTCAACACAATTTTTGGCTCTTGGTTGAGGAAGAAGGCACTATATAACATCAACTTTTAGTTGCGTGTATGTTTGTTCTAATGGAATTTGTGGTTGCATTTATGTCTGTTTGTATGGAATTCGTAGCAGAAGAGGATTTTTGAGTTGTACTTGTTGATGTTTCTATAATTGTTGTGATGCATTCCCAAAGCGTATGCGATTTTGAAAAAAGTAAACTTGGAGATGAATTTTCCAAAGCGACGACAGGTAGTATGTCATTTAATACTGGGAGTATGTGTTCCTTCCATGGGAGGATTTCTGATTCTGATTTCCTTTGTTGTATATAGGTTTACTATTAATGTTGTTTGTGATGCGAACGAACTGTTAGATTGTCGATGAAGGAAGAGAGTGTAAACTTGCATTTTCAGTCAAAAGATCAGGCTGAACTCATTTATTTATTTATTTATTTATTTATTTTTTATTTTATTTTATTTTATTTATTTATGTTTAAGGTATTGAAGAACAGGATAACACTTTCAACAAATTTCGACTTCCTTGCCCAGCATTGGATGGACACCAAGCCACCCATAGTTATTATCCTAATAGAATATTCGAGTGTCTGGAATCATTTATACAATTTGTTTTTAATAAATTTTCTATGAATCCTCTTGCGCTTTATGCTCGAAATCCCGTCAACAAAATTCTAGCATAGAAGATGAAAACCCCCTTGCCTCAACCTGCAAAAAAATCCTTGTGTCGTTAGTTATTATTCCTTTTTGTTGAAAATTGTTGTGAAGCGAGTCCTTGTTAAAGAAAATTGGTCATTAATTCTTGGAAAATTGTTCTATTTGACTGGCTGATTTAATGGAGATTTGTATCAAATATTTAGTCACTAGGTTCAACCACCCAAAAGATTGAACTAACTGAAAACTATATAGTTTTTCAACACTTGGAGAACTACCTTTTCTTCCCTTTCTCCTACAAGGATGGATTTTCTACTTGTATCAATGTTGGCATCTTTGTCTTGTTGACGAATCAGTGTGTAAGAATCCTCTAGCTATTGAAGTTCAAAAATATGCAATTCCACAAACTTCAATCTCTCAAGTTGGAGTATTATCCTACCCTTGTCTTCAACTGAACTGGAGAAGTTTTCTAGTGTTGGAAACATTCCTTGAAATGGAGAGAACATATGATAAAAAATCCAGCAAAAAATTTGGATATGAAGAAACACAATTCGAAAATTGATATTATAAAAACCTTGCTTGAGATATTTTTTAAGATGGACAGAGAGGCAGGAATAAGCAAGAAAGAATCTAAGGAAGATTTAGATCGTGCATCTATTATTGAAAATCCCATGTCCTTGAATAGAAACGCACCTCCTAGGCCTTTGCCTCTCTATTATATTTGCCAACACAAGGCCCTTGTTTTTGGCAATCCTCCTAGATGGTTTAGCTATTCTGAATTGGAGCACACCACCAAAGGTTTTTCTTAAGCTAATTTCTTGGAAAAGGGGGGTTTTGGATCTATTCATAGAGGTATACTTCCTGATGGCCAGACTGTAGTTGTTAAACAACATAAACTTGCAAGCTCTCAAGGTGTTTTGGAGTTCTATTTGGAGGTGGAAATCTTGAGTTGTGCTCAACATCGTAATGTTGTGATGTTGATTGGGTATTGTATTGAAGATAAGAGAAGCCTCTTAGTTTACAAGTATGTCTTTAATAGCTCATTGGATTCCCATTTTTATGGTAAGTGATATTTAGTTTTTATTGCTTTGATTGTTAAATATTTTTCACAATACAGTTTGCTTAGAAATTGTTGTTCTAGATACTCTCCTCAATTTCTAATCTCTACGCAAGTTGAGGTCGAGAAACTTTAGAATGGACTACGTGATATAAAAATAGCAATAAGGGTTGCAATAGGATTAAGATATCTACATCAAGAGTGTAGAGTGTGTTTCATTGTTCATCATGATATGTGTCCTAATAATATTCTCTTGACTCATGATTCTGAAAATGTTATCACAATCTTACTTAATAGTTTTAAGGCACTGACAGTTTTAGTGTCAGCACCAATTTGTAAGAAAATAGTATAAAAGCGTTAACAGATAAAATATTAGCACTATTTTGGATTTGTAAAATAAAAATGGATTGACAACCAAAGTAGCAGCACAAATCTATAAAATTGGAAAATTAAACACTGACAGATGCACGATCAGCACTCGAAATAAATTTTATGTTATGCAACCAGCTCACAAAATAGAAGAAACGATAGGTCAACGACTTCAAAATCAGTCTCTTCGAGGGGGCAACCTCCTTTACATTATACTAATGAAAATTCTTGGATGATACAAATGAAAAAACCTCCTTTCTATATATAGGAGGCTAAGGGGTTCTAATACAATTAGAGCCTACATAATAATAATATTGTAGGGGCACAACGATAACAATAGTGGGCTTCTATGGGGCACAATAATAACAACATGGGGACTATATGGGAACACTAATACAATAAGGGGGTTGCACTAATAACAATAAGGGGTTACACTAGTATATAGAGACCTAACATTTTAAGTTTGGATGGTCAATATTAAAAGGAGTTGATGGAGCACTCGCCAATGGAGGAACAGTGACTGATCAAGAAAGCGTTGACTAAGCAGAGGGTGATACAACGTGAATGATATTTCACAGGACATGGTTCCACCACCAAGAGGTAATTGTTAGTTAAAAGTCATAATTTCACGGAGGAATTCTCTGTAATCTCCAGTTATGTTCATTATATGATTTACTGAGTGCCACGCTTTGAAATTATTCATTTCAAATGGTGAAAATTAGTATAATGTGTGGTTAATCTATTGTGTCTTTTATGCCAAGAGAAAAAAAAGATTGTTTATCTCGAAACCTCAAATAAAATCCCACTCTCATTTCCGGTGCAAGCATTTAATGGTGGAAATTATGGGAAGGAGTTGAAAGTCACACAGAGGAGAGCCCAAAGGACCCAACATGCTTAAATCTTGTCTAGAAATTCATCAGCGTTTTCAAGAGGTAGGATGGGAGCAATTTTTCTTCCATTGTAGAGACTACCATGATGGTCTTTCCATGGCCTTTGTTGAGGGTTTCGATGTCCAGGAAGTTAACGTTGGAGGAATTTTTTTTCCTGTTACCGAGGAGGTAATCGTAGAAGCCATAGGCTTCCATGTGGATTGAGAGAGAGGTTTTAAAATTAATGTTCTAGATGGAACTGATATGTTGTTATTCTTGAACGATGAATACAACGATAGGTGTCGCCGTTCAGAGATCCAAAGATCTTGGTTGAAAGATGATTTCCACGTTCTCCAGCGCATCGCACAATCCTATTTCACATGTAGGGGATGCTTCAACATGATCAATTTATACCATTTCTATTTCCTTTCCCAGATTGCAGGGTAGGTCAAAATGAACGCCCTTACTTTTTTTTAATGACTTTGAAGCACATGTTTGCAAGGGTTAGGGAGAGACATAATGTTTCCTCTCATTTTATATATCATAAGGGTTTAATTAAATAGTTGATTGTAAATCATTTAAAGAAGGTCAATAGGACTTGGGAGCACTTTCGTTTTTGGGGAGGCTTTGTAGAAACTAACAAACCTAAGAGCGGCAGAAAAAAGGGAAGTAAGAAGAAGATTAAAGAACCCCAAAGCCTAGAATAGGGGACATCATCCATGCAAACCATGAGTCAGAAAAAATCACATTTGATCCTCCTTTAGTTCATGAGTTAGCAAAAGTTTATACAAGGCGAAGGGTGAGGTTGAGAGAGATGAAAAATGTGCCTTCCCCCAAAGTACCTTTCCCTGCAGAAATAGAGGTTGTTAAGCCAACATAGGATGTCAAGGGAAAAATCATTGAACCTTAGACAAAGAAAATAGAACCTGAAAAATAACCCACCTTAGCCAAAATTTACAGAGGTGGAAGGAGGACACACATAAGACCATGGAACAAACTCAGACTCAATATTAGGCTTAAACAAAACCCTAAGTTGGCGAAAGAGGTTATTGATATAGACAACACTCCAAAAAAATACCTAATTATAAATAGGGAAGAGCCTAAAATTCAAAGGGAATTAAAAATCCCAAAAGCTCAAAGAAAAAAACTACTACAGACTCCCAAAAAACTAAGCAAAGAAAGACTAATGTTGATATCCTATTAGAAGCAGCTAGCACACTCAGTTAGTCATTTTAAGAGTATAATTTTGATCACCAACCATTCTGAAGAGGTTTTGACTAGACGCTGATAGCTAGCCTGTCAACAATTTTCACTGCTAAAATTTTGATAAACATTGACAGTTTTAGAGTTAGTGCGATTTTGTGCTAATTTTTATGGATTGCTAACAACCAGCTCGTCAGAGATCCCAATAATTATCCCTGTTTGAAAGAATATCCGTGGATTGGTTAGCACTTGGAAAAAAACTATTTTTTTAACAATCAAGAACAACGTCTAGATGAGATAGTCCCAAAAGGATAAATTTCATAACAGATACCATAATAAGCATGATGTCGAGGCACAGGTTCCAAAAAAAATAGGCAAGATATTAGTCATCAATTTTGACCCTAGTTTCTAGTCGTGATTCTAGCGAGCTGTTATATCTTCAGATACAAAATATTTTTGAGTTCACAATAAAATTATGTATTATATTCGGTTGTATTAGATATGCACTCTTTATTTTTAGAAGTTTGTAATTAAATCCTTACTGGAAAATTGGTTGTAGTCTATAAATTTTCTATAAAGATAAGGTCTTTGTAATGAACAAGAGTTCAAATTTTGGCAAAGAAAATCCTTGTGTGTTGTGTACCTTTCTTTTCAGAATTTAATGAAAATATTTGAAATAGAGAATGCAAATTTTTGTCTAAATATTCATGTGTTTATGATTGCAGTCAATTTTACTAGTCTTGTTAATATTTCAGCCTCTCCATTATGTGTTCTCTTCTATATTAGAATGGGATATCATTGATATAGAATCCATGATTCATGCTTTATATCTTTGATGTTGGCAATCATATATTCAGTCTGATAGGCTCATGCAAAATTCATCCTGAGATGCTCTATTTTAAGCCTTAAATGTCACCTTTTCTTCTTTTCTAATCTATAAAATTGTGGAGTCTAGCAATAATGGACTACCATGCCTTTGTGATAGGTTGTCCCTGTATAGTTTGAATATTTCATTAATTTTACTATGAATCCATCACCCAATGGTGTTTTTTTTTCCCATACTCCAACCAACATCAACAACTTTTACATTAATATGGCCATAGAGCGTTTAACAAACCTACTAGCATTGTGACCTAGGGTAGTTGAGTTTGAAAAGAGACCCCCTCCGGATTGGGGGGCCAGCTTCAATCCCAAAGTGGTTAGAGTTTACCGTAGAATTACCCCCCCATAGCCAAAGTTTTCTGTCAAGGATAACAGAACCAATGGTGAGTCTTTATTCTTTGGATCTTGAATATTGCTGGAGATTAAACTACTAAGGGAAAATTATTGTCTGGTTGTGGATGGTACCCATGCAGTTTTGTCACTTGTATGAGGCAATGCATATTTATTTAAAATTCACCTTATGATTTTGTTGCAAATAACATGAATGACCAGTCCTTTCTGAGTTGATTGTTTCAGAAGAGAGTCTGATACAAAATTTCTTCATGGAATGATACACGGCCAAGGGGTCAAACACCTTAATTGGAGATAATTTTTGGTATCTCTGCTTGTTGAAAATGAACATTATTTTTTACAAGAATCATATCTAGTCAAAGAAAACCTTAAATGACATTTTATTCTATTTTAGCTACTTTTTTGTCTATTAATGGATCTTTTGGAATCACTTTCATGAAAATCTAGCTTAAAGAAAAATCGCTTTGGAAATCAGCATGGAAGAAATGTTTGAAAATAGACACCCGTAACAAAGGAAAATGAATATTGGCCCAATTAAGAACAAGCTCATAGGCTAAGAAGTGTAAGGCAAGAAGTTGGAAGGAACAATAGGAGGACTGCAAATGTAGAACATGCTCGTAGTAAAAGGGGATTTCGAGACCAAGTAATGCTTCCTACTCCACTATAAAGCATATAGCTACATTAAAAAGGGACCAACATAAATAGACAATAGTTGGGATGCAATGTTCTAGGAATCACTTAATCAATAAATGATTTTCAAGAATCTCTAGTCCATGAGGCACTCAACATACAATTATTGAACTTGCATTGCATGATTCAATCTCTCTCTCTATACACAAGCCACAGGAACCACCCATATGAGTAGTTATATGATGAGAACTGGACTGTACCCCACCCACCCCTATGCATATGGGTGATATTTTCTTCATTTTTAATCATAATTTTCTTTTGTAAAGATTTGCACAAAAAACATGTATCATTGCATCCCTTGATTTGGTTTCATGGAAACTTAATAAAATTTATGTCTATATTTATCTATCTCACTTCAAGCAAGCTCAAAAGAATGGCACTTGTGTGGTGGTTGTCCCAAGCCAAGTAAGTGTATGAAACAACAAGAAGTAAGTGTAACAACGAGAAGAAAGCCTCCAAAAATTGTTGTTAATGAGGAAATATTCTCTGAAGAAGATTTAGCAGATGGTATCAAATGTTTAATCACTTTAAACAACAAGCATTTAAGCTTCTCCTTCATAGGCACACTAGAATGAAGGGTAAGTTTTTTCACGACATAAAATCACTAAGATTTAACTACTCACCAAAATCGCTCATTGTACTCACAAACTCATCCAAAATCACTTTTGCATTCTCAAACTTGTTGTTACCCTCGACGGTCAGAAATTAAGTGTCAATAATCTATTTGTAAAGAAAAAATGTGCTTTCCAAAATGCCGAGGTAGAACAAATCCACCTTTATAACAGCTGAAATCCACCAATGTGATAAACGAATGATTTTAAGTCATTATTTTGATTTGGGGTTTTTCCTATGTTTTATTTGCACAAACTATAGGAACCAATGCCTCCTGCAAAGGAAAATGTCATTTCCTGGCTAGGATGCAGGTCTGGTATGGGGTAAAACCATGAAATGGTATGGCAAGAGGTCCTTTCCAACTATTTTATGCTTCTAATATATTTCAAAGCATGAATCATGACAAGGGTTTTCTGCATCACATCATGAGTTAATTTTCTTTAATGGTGAGGACATTAAACACTACAATAAACTCATCAAACATCTTAGCCTTGATTAACAAAGAAATCAACATATCCAACACCATGGAATTCTGACATTGATTCACCAAATACTAAACAATTTCCAATATGGAATCCTTACCCTTTTCCATCACAAGACGTTGAAGCATGTAGGTTTTAACCCCGTACAGAAATTACCTGCATACAAATTCTAAAAACACAGAAAATAAACAATGTGAGAGCATAACACATAAAACACATATACACATATATTTTCCCCTAGATCCCAAAGCCAAGACTACCAGCTTGATTTTTCATTATGTTTCTTTCAAACTTTACAATACATATTTATACATGCTGAAGCATCCAATACCATGGACCGAAAACCATCACGTCCAAAACCATGTGTGAAAATCAAGTACAAAACCATAGGTAGGTTTGTCCAACCTAATATAGGGTCCAAAAAACAAAATTTTATGGGGCGCTACCCCAGACCCCATAGAGGGGGGTTACCTGCACCCCTCAAACCCCCTATGACCCCCCCACTACACAATTGGCGCAACGAAGGGGAGACTCCGCCCCCCTCTAACCCCCTGGTTAACTACGTGGGCTAGTCATGGAAAGAACATAACACAACCCAATA
>APFE030118108.1:330923-342714 GCA_000404065.3 Pinus taeda
CTCCATCTTGAGTTTCCACAACTCAAAACTCTAACCATTAAATTTCTCAATCTCTATCTTTCCACTGCTCACCATCTTCTTTCACCACTAGAATCTATCTCGCAGATCTCCCACTGAACAGGGTCTACCACAGGCTCAAGTGAAACCCCTCAGCAATAAGGGCATCCCCTTGAAGCCAAAAACAACTCTGATACCAAATGTAGGTTTTAACCCCGTACAGAAATTACCTGCATACGAATTCTAAAAACACAGAAAATAAACAATGCGAGAGCATGACACGTAAAACACATATACACAGAGATTTTCCCCTGGATCCCAAAACTGGGACTACTAGCTTGATTTTTCATTATGTTCCTTTCAATGTTTAGAATACATATTTATACATGCCAAAGCATCCAATACCATGGACAGAAAACCATCACGTCCAAAACCATGTGCGAAAGCCATGCACAAAACCATAGGTAGGTCCGCCCAACCTAATATAGGGTCCAAAAAACGGACCCCATAGAGGGGGGTTACCTGCACACCTCAAACCCCCTGTGACCCCCCCACTATGCAATCAGCGCAACGAAGGGGGGGCTCCGCCCCCCCTCTAACCCCCTAGTTAACTAAGTGGGCTAGTCATGGAAAGAATATGACACAACCCAACAAAACAAAGTTTTGGCATAAGCCCACATTCTGCTTTTGCTCATGATATCAATTATAATACAATATGGTTCAACTGTGTGTTGAAACCTTAGTTGTTTTCCTACCCATATAAAAAAACTCCAGAGCAACTCGTGGTTTGTCCCTATATTTTAACGACACTATGATGACTCGGGAAGGTGACAATCTAGGCACCATTTTTTGTAGCATATTCCATTGAAAATAATAATAGGGGTTGCCATAGGACTGAGATATTTGCATGAAGTGTGTAGAGTGAGTTGCATTATTCATCGTGATATGCATCCTAATAATATTCTCTTGACTCACGATTTTGAACCAATGGTTAGTATTTATTCTTTGGATCTTGATTATGACATGAGATTAAATTATTGAGAGGAAAATTATTGCCTAGCCATGGATGGAACCCAAGCAGTTCTGTCACTTGTATGAGGCAATGTGAATTTCTTTAAAATTCACCTCATAATTTTCTTGCAAATAACATGAACAACCAATCCTTCCTGAGCTGATTGTTTCATAAGAGAGTGTGATAGAAAAGTTGTGCATGAAATGATACACGGGAAAGGGATCAAACACCTTAATTAGAGATCATTTTCGGCGTCTCTATTTTTTGTAATTGAACATTGTTTTTGAAAAGAATCATATCTAGTCCAAGAAAACCTAAAATGGAATTTTAATCTTCTTTAGTTGCGTTTTTTTCAATTAATGGATTTTTTGGAATCACATTCATGCGTACCAATTAATCATTTCAACTAGATATGGAAGTAACCAAGGTAGATTTTTTGTCTATGTTTTCTCCATATTTCAATGTTGCATCAAATTAATGTTGAAAAACTTGTCAAGGAAAATTACTTATAAGAGGCGTGGTCGAACCGTCAGATTGTTGGTGAAGGAGCAAAGCGTAAACTTGCATTTTCAGTGAAAAGATCAGCCAGATTCACTATCAAAGTGTTTTCTCCTTTGGATAACTATATAGTCGAACTCGATTTAATTTATTTATTTTATTTTATTTTTTATTTTATTTTTATTTATTTATTTATTATTTTTTTTTATCTATTTAAGGTATTGAATACCAGGATAACCCTTCAACAAGTTTTGACTTCCTTTCCAAACACTGCATGGACGCCAAGCCATAGACAGGTATGATCCCAATATAAGATTGATGTGACTGGAATCCTTTAAAAAATATATTTTAATACATTTCTATGAACTTCACTTCAATCTCTCGAGTTGGTGTATTATCCTACCCTTACTTGTCTTCGACTGAACATGAGAAGTTTTCTTGTGTTGGGAAACATTCCTCAAAATGGAGAGAAATATGATAAAAAATCCAACAACAAATTTGGATATGAACAAACACAATTCCAAAACTGAGACCACAAAAACCCTGCTTGAGAGATTTTCTGAGTTGGATAGAGAAGCATGAAAAACAAGAAATACTTTGAGAAAGATTTATATCGTACATCTATTGTTCATAAATCCATGTCCTTGAATAGAAATGCACCTCTTGGGGCTTGCCCTCTTTGTTCTATTTTCCAGCACAAGGCCCTTGTTTTTAGCAAGCCTCGTAGATGGTTTAGTTATTCTGAATTTAAGCATGCCACTAATAGTGCTCAGGATAATTTCTTGGCAGAAGGGGTATTTGGATCTATTCATAGAGTTATACTTCCCGATGGCCAGGCTATAACTGTTAAACGACATGAAATTGCAAGCTCTCAAAGTGATTTGGAGTTTTGTTTGGAAGTGGAAGTATTAAGTTGTGCTTGACAACATAATGTTGTGATGTTGATTGGGTATTGTTGATCCATAGATATGTTATCATATTGACTATCCAAACCTTTCATTTAGAATCCATATTCATACATTTACAACATATTACATAACTATTATATTACCAATTTTCACTAAATGCATTCATTTTACCTTACGGTTAATTATTAATGATTTCTCATATTTTTAATCATTAAATGAGTTTTTAATATAGTTTTGTCAATGACGGTTTACTAATGTGTTTATGTCACCAATGAGCATGTTCCACTACGAAAATTTCTATCTTTGTATCAGTTCGGTACTTAATTCAGCACTTGCATGAATGGAGAGGAAAAAATTCAAAATTATAAAATATATTTTTATTTTCTCTAGCATGGTAAATTAGGTGCCACGTGGATCTAATATCTTGGTACAAGCCTTGGAATATACCCATATCATACGTGGGATCCTAGCACATGATTTAGGTTACAACCAAAAATATGTAACAGTTTTGAAACTGTCATTTTATATCTTGATTTCTGTGTATATGAAGGTGAATCTCAAGAATATGGAAAATGAGTTTTTGCACAGCCTAACAATTTACTTGCATCTAAAACAATCTCCCAAAATTCAATATGGTTTGAAAGTTACAGTTGGTTCTTTGAAACAATTTTGTACCAGATTTATGCGAAACCGAGATTGGAAAAAAATCTAAACAATCATCTTTGGGCGCGCTTTCCGAAATCATGGAATTGAATCAGGAAATTCTAAGAGAGGTTTTTGTTTAAAATATAACAATTTAGGTTCCATAGAAACATCTCCCACAAATACATCATGATAGAGAATATATGGTTGGTTCTTTAACACCAATTCGTATAAAATTACACAAAATTTAGAGTTATGAGATTTTCCTCTAAAGTTGTAAATTCGTTCTCTGAGTTTAGGGGATTGGATATTATCCTTCCTCAATGGATTTTATGTATAAATAAAACCTCAAAGGGCAGAGGAAAAGAGGTTGTTCATTATTGTAATAGAGGAGATCAATGATTAGTTTTTGGAGAGACTTAGAGAGTTGATTTGTAATAAAGATTTTTGAAGTGAATAAATAATTGATGGTTGCTAAATTATGGTACATCTTCTTAGCTTGCTTTGAGATTTTCTTAGTAGCACTAACCTCCTGGGAAGGGCCCCTCAGTGTGGGTAAGTGTTGATTTGCTTCATGTGTTTTGTAGATTAGTCTTACATCTAGCAATTTAGTTTATTTTGAAATGAATTTATGTTAGATAAAACTTAGATCTATTCACTTTCATGCTTTCAATTTAGTGTTTAGTACTTATCTTTAGGTTTAAGAAGTGAATTCCATTGGATTGCATGTTTTATTTGATGTTCTTTTCAAATTTTCATTAGATTTGTAGTTCACCTAGTATTAGATTTTTTGCTCTATTTTCATATTTGTTAGGTAGAATGCATTATGATCAAATTCAAATTGATTTTTCTCATGCTTAAAGAGTCAAACAAATTTAAATTGGTTTATTAACACATTTTAATATTAAGAATTTCAATTTACAAAATTTTCGTACTTAATTCGGTACTTATTCAGAATTTCAAATTCCAGTCATTCTATACTTAATTCGGTACCAAGTTCTAGAACAAAGTATTAAAGAAATATGTAAATTGCAGTTTAGGATTCTTTAATTGATTGAAGCTTTGCATCTATTTGATAAAAGATTCCTACAATGAATAAGAACCTACAATACATCTCTAAGTCTGCTTAGCATTTATTTTTGATAGTTTGTTAATGCATTTATTGTAGTTTATTGTCTTGTTTTCTTTACTTGTCTCGCACGATTTTGCTTATAGTTGTTGGCATTTACTTTTCTGTAGCATGTTTTGATGGGTTTTCATCACTATAGGATTAAAATTGTTGAAGTCTCAAGACCTAATACGCTACATATATAAAACCACATTAACATTGTTAATAAAAGATTGTGGTTCAAAACCCAATAAGCATTAGATTCCCATAGTCCAATGACAAGTGATAATCCTTAGTTATTAGTTCTTTCTAGTGTTAGTTGTTAGCATATGCTATAATAGGCTCTAGTCCTGCATTTCATGTGCTTTCATCTTTAAGTCTTAAGAACCTAGATTCGATAATTAAATGTTGGAATTATAATACATATAATTCCACCAACATTTTTGGCGTCGTTTTTGGGGAGGTGCTAAAGGGATTAGAGCATAGTTTCTTTCACAATTTTTTTGTGTGATATTAGTTGCAAAGAAACTAGAGGGTGGAGAAAGATGATAAGACGTGAGTGAAGAGCCACACGTCCACTATGGTGAGGTCACTCCAAAGTCTGGTTGTCTTTAATTGATTTTCTAGTTTATTTTCATATGCATAGAATTATATGTAGGATCCAAAGCCTCATTTTCTTTATTTTTCTTTGCAAGTGTGTTTTCCTTTTACATTGATTCATGGAAAGAAGATAATTCTAACTCGTGTGAATGGGTAAATTGGTGACAATAGGGTCTTAGTAGCATGGTGGCACTTCGAGTACATGATTGGTTTGCTTTCCTTTGTTTCAAGTGTGTTTCCTTCTTATTTCTTTAGGATTTTTAATAATAATTCCATCCAATAATCCATGTGCATGACAGGGATTAACAACCCACAAAGCAATATTCAAGGATGATCAAGAGTTTGGAAGAACTCTCTCAAATTCTTGCAGCAGTTGTGAAATCTGCTTCTCAGGAAGAACAAATCTTGACAAAAGTCAAGAACTTATCTAGAGGCGATAGAAGAACAACAAATCCATGAATCATAGGAATACCTCCACCCTTGCAATATTGTCGAAGAAACTAAAGAATCATGGACCACATCCAATAGAGAGCAACCATTAGAACCTGAGATTGAAGAATTTTTTACATGCCTATCTATAGATCCTCTAAGCACACAAGAGGATAATCATCTAATGCTAAAAGATTTGCATGGGTAAAGGAAGATATGCTAAATGAGCCAAATAATGAGGTAAACCAAAAGTATTTTGATTTTGTTGAATGTTGGTTTCAAGCAATTGTAAGGCCATACCACTCCTTCATTCTTCCTTCTTGACATCATCATTAAAATAGTTGGTTCTTCATACTTAGGTATGCATTGAAGATTATATTCTAAGCTTGAGTATGAATGCATTTTTATACTTGTTATGCACATGGTTACATTGGAAATACTCCTATACTTGAGGAAAGGGATTTCTTTTTCTCAAGTAAAGTAGGATGATAAATAAATGTTGCATATAGTATTTAGTTTAGTTATAACATATAGTGCAACATCTTTCTCATTTGTTTTCAATAAGTGGGGATTTTAACATCTAAAAAGTAATTAGTTGAAAATGGGAGATCGATGTTCCTATTGCATATTTTTGTTGGAGTCTCTTTCAGCTGCATATTATTTTAGTGAAGATTGCCACACAATCTTATTTCCAACTGCGACATGGTTCAACTATTACTTTGTTTTCCCACTTATTATTTCTTTTTAGTTAGATTTGTTCTAGTTTTTCATTTCAATAAAGCAAGTTATACCATTATGTTTGGAATTGTAGGTAAAGTTGGAAATGTTTGCATATCAACATTGTCTAGTATTGCATACCAATTGTTTAATACCATATTTTATCTATCCAGTATCGAGAATTCTATTACCAATTTTCTATTTTGCAAGAAAAAGCAGGATTCAAGGATATTGTTCATTTGTGATGCTTAAATACTGGAATAATAATTTCAAAAGCAGAAAAGACATCTTCATCAACCGAATGGAACACTTAGGGGAGTATTTGATGACATCTTTCATTTTTCCTTAAGCTATTAAAAAGGATGCATTCATACTTTATCTATTTTAAGACCACTATTTTACAAAGATGATATAAGCAATCATTTTCATAAAATTTGAATTGAATAATAATTCCAAACTATTCATAGCTAATATACCTTTTCTTTGTTTTGAATTTCATTTCTCTTATTCATATAGATTTCTAATTATCAATACAAAACAATTGCTCAAAATATAGTTACCAATGCATACTAAGGGGATTAAAACAAAGTTAAAAGGTTCATACAATGATACCGATGAAAAATAAACTTGAATACTATAATTGTAACACCAAAGCATGATCTTCAAGCATCTCTATTAAGACTTGCAATAGAGTTGATGAAGTCTCTATTCATAGCGGAACACTACTTTAAAAGTGAAAGCATATATGAAATATATGATTAGTAGGACTTTAGGTGTCTTTTGGCTATTTTTTAGTTAGTCTCATCCATCTCACATTAAAATGACTCATTCATGTTATGTCCTCTGAGTACCTATGAGTACCTTATCTGTCCAAGACATTATGCAGGTAATCAAAGTCACTATGAAAGGTATCATCATATGCCTTTAAGGGGCTTTCTGAATTCACTCCCCCTTCTACCAATTGCAAAACAAATGTTCATAATCTAAACCTAAAATGGTAGAAAACATAGGACTAGAACCTTCAGTATAAAATAGGTTTAACAGGTTGATCCACCGAGGCTATGGATGCTTGTTGGCAGCAAGTACTAACTTGTGATATCATTAGGAAAACCTATTGGGGCTATGGATGCTCGCAGGAAATGGGGCATTTTGCCTAAGGAAGTGTCAACCAAACCAAGGCTTTTGTCCACACGTATGATGATTATTTTTTAGTGTTACAATAAAAAAAAATCATGTGTCGATGAAGTCAAGAGCAAAAACCAACTCCATAAATTTGTTGCTAAATAGTGGCCTTAAGGTAACCTTGAGTCCCCTATCATTGGTTTTTCATACTATATCTAATATTTAATTGTCCTAGAAGTGGAACCTATTATCACAAAGAACTAATAAAACTCAACTACAAAACTTATCTCTAATACTTGGATGACTATAAGACTTTGGGATTTGGTTATTAATAACTAATTTTTCATTGGTTCATCATTTATTGTGATCATAAAAAGCCTCCTACCTACGAAGAATGACAGCCCCTTAAATTTATAAAAGGTTCTTTTTTCTTGAGCCTAAAATTGCTAAAGATTGATGAAATCATATGTAATGAGTGATTTGAAATTTCTTTTATGTTTGGTGTTAGTTCAACATAAATTTAATAAATCTAAGATGAATTATTTTTATTCAGTATTAATCTCATTAGTTTCATTATTTTTCTTTTCAGGTCCCTTTTTGTACTAGAGCCATCTCAGCGACCCTCCTCACTTCTTCAATACTCACCTTGTTTGCATGAGGACATGCAAAACCTCAAGCAAGGGGGAGTGGTTGTTGGGGTCTTTTCAGCATCTTCATTTCATTCTCTTCAACTTCCTTCAGCATATCATATTGGCACTCATCAACTCTGGCTCTTCTAGATCATTCCAGACTCTTAGCCTTACTCAGCCTCATATTCAGCTTCATACAACTTCTATTACAGCCTACAGTATAAATCAAGTCTGAAGGTATACTTGAGATAAAACATGTTTAAAGGCTATTTAGCTCCTTAAAATTTAAGGAATCTTGATGATTAGCCACTCCCTATTTCTTCACCTTCCTTAAACCACCATTTCCAAATCCATTAATACATATTCTAGTTTCCAAGTCCATATTTATTTAGCCATTATCTTCATGGTCGCCTTATATCATCCATCATTCCTTCCTAGTCCATATTTTGTTTCCATGAGGTCACACTAAGTCTTATGCATGGGGGTATGTTTGGCCCTAGATATGTTATCATATTGACTATCCAAACCTTTCATTTACAAGCCATATTCATACATTTACAACATATTACGTAACTATTATATTACCAATTTTCACTAAATGAATTCATTTTACCTTGTGGTTAATTATTAATGATCTCTTGTATTTCTAATGATTAAATGAGTTTTTAATATGGTTTTATCAATGACGGTTTACTAATGTGTTTGTGTAGCTAATGAGCATGTTCTAGTACGAAAATTTCTATCTTTGTATTAGTTCAACAGTTAGGTACTTAATTCTGCACTTGCATGAATGGACGAAAAATAAATAAATAAATAAAATTATAAAATATGTTTTTATTTTCTCTAGCATGTAAATTAGGTGCCGGCTATTTCTGCTGGCCTCAATACGGTGGTGCCACCCGGCGAGTGTTAAACCGAGTGGGCCGGACCGAATATGTTGGTACAAGCCTTGTAATATACCCATCTCACACGTGGGATCCTAGCACATGATTTAAGTTACAACAAAAAATATGTAACAATTTTGAAACTGTCATTTTCTACTTGATTTATGTGCATATGATGGCAAATATCAAGAATATGGAAAATGGGTTTTTGCACAACCTAACAATTTCCTTGCATCTAAAATTGTTTCCAAAAATTCAATACGGTTTGAAAGTTACAACTGGTTCTTTGAAGCAATTTTGCACAAAATTTATGCAAAACCCAAATTGACACAAAATCTAAATAGTCATCTTTGGGCATTTTTTACGAGGCCATGGAATTGAATCAGGAAATTCCAAGAGAGTTTTTTTTGTTTAAAATATAACAAGTTAGGTTCCATAAAAACATCTCCTCAAAATACATCATGGTAAAGAAGATATGGGTGGTTCTTTAACACCAGTTTGTATAAAATTACACAAACTTCAGAGTTATGAGATTTTCCTCTAAAGTTGTAAATTCATTTGCTGAGTTTAAGGGATTGGATATTATCCTTCCTCGATGGATTTTATGTATAAATAAAGCCTCAAAGGGCAAAGGAAAAGAGGTTGTTCATTATTGTAATAGAGGAGATCAATGATTTTTTTTGAGAGATTTCGAGAGCTTATTTGTAACATAGATTTTTGAAGTGAATAAAGAATTGATGGTTGTTGAATTGTGGTACATATTCTTAGCTTGATTTGAGATTTTCTTAGCAGCACTAACCTCATGTGAAGGGCCCCTCAGTGTGGGTAAGTGTTGTTATGCTTCATGTGTTTTGTAGATTAGTCTTACATCTAGCAATTTAGTTTTATTTTGCAATGAATTTATGTTAGATAAAACTGAGATCTATTTAGTTTTATGCTTTCAATTTAGTGTTTAGTACCTATCTTTAAGTTTAAGAAATGAATTTCATTAGATTGCATATTTTATTTGATGTTCTTTTCATTTTTTTCATTAGATTTGTATTTCACCTAGTACTAAATTTATTACTCTATTTTCAGCTATGTTAAGTAGAATGCATTATGATCAAATCCAAATTGATTTTTCTTAGGCTTAAAGAGTCAAACAAATTTAAATTGGTTTCTTAACACGTTTTAATATTCATAATTTCAATTTACAGAATTTTCGTAATTAATTCGGTACTTATTCATAATTTCAAATTCCAATCTTCTGTACTTAATTCGGTACTAGGTTTTGTACTAGAACGGAGTATTAAAGAAATATGTAATTTGCAGTTTACGATTCTTTAATTGATTGAAGCTTTGCAACTATTTAATAAAATATTTCTATAGCGAATAAGAACCTACAATATATCTCTAAGCCTGCTTAGCATTTATTTTTGATAGTTTGTTAATGCATTTATTGTAGTTTATTGTCTTGTTTTCTTTACTTGCATCGCACGCTTTTGCTTATAGTTGTCAACATTTACTTTTCTGCAGCATGTTTAATGGGTTTTCATCACTATAGGATTAAAATCGCTGAAGTCTCAAGACCTAATAAGCTACATATATAAAACCACATAAACATTGTTAATAAAATATTGTGGTTCAAAACCTTATAAGCATTAGAGTCCCATAATCTAGTGACAAGTGCCTTAGTGATTAGTTCTTTCTAGTGTTAGTTGTTAGCATATGCTATAATAGACTCTAATATTGCATTTCATGTGCTTGCATTTCTAAGTCTTATGATCCCAGATTCAATAATTAAATGTTGGAACTAGAATACATATAATTCCACCAACATGTATTTTATTGAAGATAATAGAACACTCTTAGTTTACGAGTATGTATATAATGGCTCATTGGATTCCCATTTGTATGGTAAGTAATATTTAATTTTAAATGCTTTGATTGTTAAATATTTTTCACAATAAAGTTTTCCTAGAAAATCTTGATTTGGATACTCTCCTTAATTTGTGATCTCTATGCAGGTCCAGGTAGAGAAACTTTTGAATGGATTGCGTTATCTGCATGAAGAGTGTGGAGTAGGTTGCATTGGTCATCATGACATGTGTCCTAATAATATTCTCTTGACTCATGATTTTGAACCAATGGTGAGCATGTATTCTTTGGATCTTGAATATGACACAAGATTAAACTACCGAGGTGAAAATTATTGCCTGGTCTTGAATGGCACCCATGCAATTTTGTCACTTATATGAGGCAATGCAGATTTCTTGAAAATTCACCTTATAATTTTGTTGCAAATAACATGAATGACCAGTCCTTCTTGAGTTGATTGTTTCATAAAAGAGTGTGATACATAATTTCAGCATGAAATGATACACGGGCAAGGGGTAAAACACCTTATTTGGAGATAATTTTCAGTATCTCTGCTTGTTGAAACTTAACATTGTTTTTTAAAAGAATCATATATAGTCCAAGAAAATATTAAATGACATTTTAATCTTCTTTAGTTGCGTTTTTGTCTATTAATGGTTTTTTTGTAATCACATTCATGAGTAATGGTTGATCATTCCAACTGGATATGGAAGTAACCAAGGTTTGTTTTTCTATTTATGTTTTCTCCATATTTCATTGTTTCATCAAATTAATGTTGAAAAACTCATCAGGGAAAATGACTTGTAAGAGGCGGGAATGTAAGAGATTGATTTGCATTAGGAAAAAACTCAACAAACACTTAGTCACAGAAAAATTTCAAATTGAGAGTTTTCCTTTTATTCTCGACACATAACTTTTCATCCACCTATAAATTGAACTTGTGATATCTTACAGTTCAAACACTGATCAGTGTGTACCTCAGAGGTCTTACTCTGTTGCTGGTGAGTTTGAATCAACAGTAGATATATTTTAGACCAATTTAATTCAGCATGGAAACATATTTGAGGAGAGTTTCATACTTTGAACCACCCATGAAAATGCTTAAGTGATCATTGTATGGATCTTGTTGATCACAACCAAGGGGGTGTGATACAAATTCTGCTACAAATAAAAAATAGGCCTAAACTAGATTTAACAAGAGATAGATGATCCGGATTTAAACAGGAACGCAATAAAATACAGAGATAACCATATACATAAAGATGCAATGGAAATAATGCTTCATTTCATTAATGGAAAATACCGAAATATGCTTACAACCAGAAATAGAAATAAACCAGCTAGGGCGATGGTAGCTTATCTCTGAGAAGAGATGTGGTGGCTACATG
>APFE030118108.1:346903-377939 GCA_000404065.3 Pinus taeda
CCCGAGCGAAACCCCTCAGCAATAAAGGCGTCCCCTTGAAGCCAAAACAGCTCTGATACCAAATGTAGGTTTTAACCCTGTACAGAAATTACCTGCATACGAATTCTAAATCACAGAAAATAAAAATGCGAGAGCATAACACATAAAACACATATACACAGAGATTTCCCACTGGATCTCAAAACTGAGACTACCAGCTTGATTTTTCATTATGTTCCTTTCAATGTTACAATACATATTTATGCCGAAGCATCCAATACCATGGACCGAAAAACCATCACGTCCAATACCATGGACCAAAAAACCATCGATCCAATACCATGGACTGAAAACCATTGTGTCCAAAAAAATGTGCGAAAATCAAGCACAAAACCATAGGTGGGTCCGCCCAACCTAACATAGGGTCCAAAACCAAAGTTTTCCGAGGCGCTGCCCCGGACCCCATAAAGTGGGGTTACGGGTACCCCTCAAACCCCTTGTTAACTATGTGGAAATAATATAACACAAACCAACACTGATAATTCATGTAGAATAGGGGTGGTTCCGTTTTTATACTACACAATTACATTTTATTGTGCGGCCTCACCAATGTTTTGCTTATATGCTTACAAGTGTAGATTCTAGAAATTCATTACATTATTCCTTGTTTTGTTATTGCCTTTATTTTTTTCCATTTGGTCATCACTTATGTGTGACAACCCCTAGTTAAATTCTCCCCCATTAAAAATAATGGTAATTACTCAAAGACTGAGAGAAGGGATACAAATACTAGTTTGATTGAGGTAGGAGATTGCTTGAGGAATTGAAAAAAAAACTAAATACATCAGCCATGGGTTGGATGAGGAGATTAAATGAGATAACTGGTTATTTATGTTAACTTTAGAGACAAGAAAAGGCCCAAGTGTCCTTCAACTATAGCAGCAAGAAAGAAGAGGTCATATAATTAAGGGAAACATGGGTGGCACTTTCCAAGAGGAGGGGGCTATGTGGAGCCTTGAAAAGATGGATGGTTTGTCTATTAAGAGGCACAAAAACAAGAGTAATGGAGTATTCTCGAGGAGGATGTTTTTTCGTGGACTCTCTCACTCTCACTTGTGGGGTTTGTGCAGTGGAAGAGCAGAAAAGGGATTCGATAATTCCCATAGGGGACGTTTGGCTAATCCTCTCATTCATTGGGCATGCACAATAGAAGGGTTCAAGGAAAAGTGTTGTGAAAAATCCTGAGAGGGTTCTGGGTATGGTGGTGAACAACACATGAGTTGAACCCAGGGAAATAACACCAGCTAAAGAATCCTCTGAGAGAGGATTCCTAGGGAGAAAGTACAAAGTGCGAGGATTATCTAAGGGTTGAAGAAAACCACTAGAATCTTGGGGTTGAAGAACCTAATGCATTGGGGAAGAATCACTCAAGTGACTGTGAGATTGATGAACCACCAGGAGTTTCCTTGGGGGCTAAAGCACTGGTGTTTGTCTCATTGATGAACCACTTGGAGGGGTGATTCCTTCCACTTAGCAGTAGCTTATCCAATGAAGAAAAATTCCTTAGTGTGGCTCCTCTTCTCGCGATAGTGAGCTGAAAATTTTGTATTGTATGGTATCATGGTTTGGATGTTAATCCTAGTCGTAAGTTTGGAAGAATGAATGTAAATCTGTGTAACTAGTGGATGAACATGTTGCGACCTTCTAACATCCTGTTCAGATGAAGACATGATTGGGTTTCCCTTCCAAATCACTCCACCTCAAGCCTTGAAATTTGGCTTGGGGGTCGAAATTACAAGTAATTCCTGACTGCAACTGTCTATGGTTGGGTGGAGAGTGATGGTCCCACTATCAGTTGCCAGATTGTTTTCCATATAAGATAAGTATCTATGTGAGATTCTCATGCTTAAGTGACCTGTACATGTCCTTTGCACTATATGAATGCGTATACACTGTCGATGAGGATTTTGATTTCCTGTGTGGATGTGCGATGTTGAACTTGATGTACCAATCTTGTTGGGTGTGGAGCCTGATTATCTTCTTTATTCAAAGGTATCACCGTATTGGACCCCAGTTCGTAATGGGGTGGCAACGCCACCCATAAACTATTCATTGCAGAGAGGGTCCAGGGGGGGCGACTGTGTGATCCAGATTTAAACAGGAACGCAACAAAATACAGAGATAACCATATACACAAATATGCAGCGGAAATAATACTTCATTTCATTAATGGAAAATACCGAAATATGCTTACAACCAGAATTGGAAATAAACCAGCTAGGACGATGGTAGCTTATCTCTGAGAAGAGATGTGCGGCTACATGTCTCTGAACTATTCCCAACTTGTGTTACAATGAGGCTCGAAGGCCTATTTATTATTGAGAAACAATGGAAAACCCTTCACATTCCAAAACCGACCCTTAGAAGATGAAACGCCAAATTGTGGCCCCGTTTTGGGTAAATTGGTACATCAATTTCCCGGGGTCGTAACTTTGGCATACGATCTCCGTTTGACACGTATGATAGCTCGTTAGAAAGATCTATCCGAGAACTATCACTTTGGGAGGGAAGGGCAACATCGGTCCATGGACCCATGTTGGCCCCAGATTTCCCAAAAAACGTCGTTTAGGGCCTCAAAACGGCTCCGGAAGTTCAGGACCCGAAAAAAACTGCTAAAAATAGTAAATTGTGCTACAATTACGGAAACTGAAAGACTGAAAGAGACAGTTGCGGGGGTCCAAATGGGATAGGTGGGTGGCCACCAACATCCACCTGGATCAATGGACCAAAAAGGCTTGTATGTTGAACAAATAATGTCAAATTGCTTTCGAGGAAAACACCAAAAAACTAGTCACTAATGCCATGAAGTTGAAAAAAATTGCTATTTCAGAGATCAACCTTCACTCTATGTGAAAGACCTCCCCCCTTTAAAAAATTGTGAGAATTTAGTTGCAAAATGTTATGTTTCATATTGTTCTAAAACTTTTAAATCTAATTTATGACTCTTGAATTTGATAAAACAATTAACATTTTTTCTTATTTATTTATCACAATATCTCATGTAGTCGTTGTTCGTTCTATGTTATTGTTTCCTATAAAACTGCTTTACAATATTTCCTTTGCAACATATGATACAATTACTAATTTAAAACCTTTAAAACATGAAAAAGATAATATCTTTTAAAAAAACAAAAAAAACAAAAAACACACTCTTTTTTATTTTGACTATGAAATAAACTAAAATATTATTTAATATAATTTTCCTATTATTTTTTAGATTAATAATTATATAATGAATAGGTACAACCATCAATCTCCAAAATAATAATATGTAAAAAGACAAACCCTAAAAAGAAACATACAACTAATATCTCTATTTGCAGTAATAATTTGATTTTTGTTTATATAATATAAAATAAAATAAATCTCCACACGTCACCCCCTTTTAACAATCCATGAATAAATACATTAACTTTAGAATTACCACATTCGATATATCATCACATTTGAGACACATCATTAATTTTCAATTCTAAACAATGAGAAAATTAAACATTGAGATGCGGATCCCAGGCTAATAAAATTTATTTTTTCTAAATTTATAATATAGTTTACATATTCATAATAAACAATAATAAAATTTAAAGGAAAAAATAAATAATACAAATTTAAAAATTAACCATTAAAATAATTTTAGTTGTAAATGAATTGTTTTTTCTGAAATTGTTGAAGAAGTTTTTGTAAATTATCATAATTATATAATGGATAAAAATTTAAATAAATTTAATTTGGTGATTATTTTAAATTTTTATAATATGGTTAAATAGAATTTCAAAATGTTAATTTAATTATCAATAATTATAAGTAGATGGTAAATATTAATTTAATAGAATATTTAAATAGTGATCATAAATAAAAATATGAATTTATCTAAAAAATAGTTAATTTAATTTCTACTTTTAAATAATAACAAACCTGAGTTTTTGGAGATGTGGTATAAGTAAGCCAATATTTGTAATAGAGATATTTAAAGATTAAAAATCATGAATTTTATAAAGAAGAATCTTGTTAATATTATATTTTAAATGTAATATAGCTATTTAATTTATATATTATTTTTATATAATAGTAATAATTTAAAATAATAATAATGATAATATTTTTTTTTGTTTTTTTGTTTTTTTGTTTTAATCAACTAACATTTTATTGTTTGTTAAGCAATGTGAATTCCAAGATGAGATGACGGGCATGCTTAACATGTGGCTGAAGTAGCTACCAAGGGCATCTAAGCCATCAAAATCACCAGGGGATCCCACTGGATCTTTGCCCATGGAGTTTCCAACTGGTGACATTTTCACCGGATTGTATCTTAACATAGCACCCTAACATCATATGCTTAGTGGATTAATCAATTAACCTTTATTAAGGATTTAATTGATAAATCTATTGACCATTTAATTTGTATGATTGAGGTAGTGAGGCCGCGATGAGAATGCTACATATTTAACAACATAGTGGCCACAATTTTGCCTCAGAAACAATACAAATTCCAGCATGATTTTGAGAAAATCCAACTTATATTTTTGAAAATTTGGGTTATAGTTGTCAAGCTTCAGAATTTTGGGTTGCACTAAATATTTTTAATGGTGCTGAATCATTTCCACTATAAAAAAAAATGGTTTAAACACTCTAACATGTTTTTGAGAAAATTCAACGGAAACTTTTGAAATTATGAGTTACAGTTGTCAAACTTAAAAATTTTGGGGTGCTCCAAGGGTTTTTGATGGTGCTGAATCATTTCCACCGCGGAAAAAATGATTTAAACACTCATCGGATTTCTTAAAGAAATTTTCATGGATTCAGGCCAGAAATTTACCATTAGCTAAGTTGCGATAGACCACGCCCATTTTTATCTGTCTAAATTAATATAATCCATAGAAACACATTGAAATCTCGATTTTTTATTTCTGCCTCATTGTGACGATGGTGGTCTGAATTGTATCTAACCACTGGAAACCACACTAAGAAATTTTTTTTTATTTCCTTTTCTGCAATAAGGGTCGTTGGCCTTTTTTTATGAGTATTAATACCAGAAGTATGTCGTGGCTTTTTTTTGGGTATTAAGTCCTTATCCTCTTCAATTCAGTCATTTGAATTCTAAAGAATAACTAGCTTTATTTCATTTGACGATTTTTAGACATTTAAGTGAAGAATCTACTCGGCAAGCAGACTGGGTTTGGAAAAAATTTCCCAGAGGTATGTTGTAGCTTTTGTTTTGGATGAGTATTAAATTTTTATCTTCTTCAATTCTATTGCCAGAATTCTAAAGAATAGATAGATTTATTTCATTGGGTGATTTTCAGACATTGAAGTTAAAGAATTTGTTGGAACTCACTGTAGTTTGAAAAAATTCCCCAGAGGTATGGTGTGGCTTTTGTTTTGGATGAGTATTAAATGATGGAAAGGAAAGAGGAGAAACACAATATTGACACACCCAAACAATATGAGTTGTTTCTATTGTATTGATCACACAAACTTGACTTGACTTACAATGAATCTGATAAGGGGTATTTAACATTTTTGGACTAGTGACTAACTTAAAATAACTTCAACATGAAAACGCACACTATATTTGACTTTTCCCAAAATAAGACTAAAGTCGAACTCACTCATACTTGACTTAGTAAACACACACTAACACTAGTTAACTCAACCTCTAAATTTGCACTACTCTACATGTGGGAGTAATTTCATTTCCAATACTCCCCCATAATTATGATCGTATGACTCAACATAACTCAAACATGAATTAATATAACTTAAACATGATTCAATCATCACTCAAACATGCATGTTAGTCTATGTCTCAGTTAGGCATACAATGACTCGAAACTTTGACATTTTTTCATTTTCTTTTGCGTTTCTTCGAAATTCTATATCTTCGAAATAGTTTCATTCTATGTTGTGTGTTCTTGTTGTAGGCTCCATATTTCTTCACTTGTTGTTGCTATAATTTTTCTTTGAATTTTCTTATATTTGTTTTGAAAAACAATTTGATCCTGTCTTCTACAACTTTCGCTTAAAGATTCTTTCAACCATGTACTGCTGCCATAATTCTTCATCTTCAAAGCTGTGTTCTTTGCTCTACTTCTTGCACTTCATATTCCTAATTTTATTTCTACCATATTTATTGATAGTAGAATCTTATCTCTTCTTGACTCCATTACTGGCAAATTGTTTCAATGCTTTCTTCTTTTCACTTTCATCATCAAATACTGATGCTTTTTGCCTCTAGTCTACACACTCAAGACCATTATTAGGCTTACATGTAAAATCATAATCATGGTCCTTTTTCTTGTTCACCACTTCATTTAACTATTTTATTCGAGTTGTTACTCTAAAACTCTCATTAATCTGTTCAATTGGCTTCTTAATCCATTCTTCAATGAACTTCAAATATGCATCAAACTTATTAATAACTTTGTTTTCAATGTCTACTCACACGCTATTTTGAACACCTACATATTCAAAAACAATGTTAAAAACATCTTTGTGATGCTCTTCAGTGAGAGCTTCCTTCTCTACCTTATTTTCCACTGCATGGAAGTTGCCTTCCACTATTATGTTGTTAGTGGATATTCTCATAAAAAACTCTTCAATCACTTTATCCTCTTCTTGGTCATCAACTACTATTATATCACATACTACTTCATGAATAACTCCAATTGGTTCATATCTTCCTACTACAATGGCAGCTTCAACCTTCAATTATTCATCAAACACAACACTTTCCACATTGTCACAATCAATCCCTATTTTAAAAATGAAACCACACATCTCATCAACATAACGTTCATCCACCCTATGGTGGCATATTTGAGCATGCATGTGCTCATTAACAATTTGAACTTCACCAAATTCATTAGCTACGTATGGATTCACCATTGCACATCTCACTTTGCAGTCATCATCCACACGTGTTTCGTCATAGTGGGATTCGCCATCATCTTTGTAACAACGCCTGGTTGATTTTCCATGAAAATAAAATAAAACCAAGGCCATGGGACACATATTCCAAGTTGAATGCTGGGAAAACATTATAGTGTACATCACTTGTGGTTAATTAATGGTTATGGAAATTGGAAAAGGAATTGACAAAGGTAAAGAAGTAATAATTGACATTTAATTACGAAAATAAAGGAAAATAGGAGAAAAGGAAGGTGAAGAGACACAAATTTGCATGCAAGGGAAATTACAGGGAAAATGAAGAAAATGGATACATCAATAATAAAAAGGCATCATAGAATCAATACGCAACTTTTGCACAACTTTTGACAACCTTTTTCTCATTACAACTTTTGTCAGTTCAGTTTTGGTTCTCTCCTTTCATTCTTTCTCTCATACACTCTTGCACACTTAGAGTATTCTTGTAGCACTCCAGCATTCACTTGGATTTGGAAGAAGAGAAGCAAGGGAACACAAGGAGACAATTGGATCAACAATTATAACATGCTTATTTCACAGGTAATAGGTCACATGTGTGATTTCCTTGATATTTTTTGGAGGCATGGTATATGCATGTGGTTTCGTGGATATGTGTTGTCATTTCCATGAGATATGCCTAAAGTGACTATGATTTCAACCTTGCCTTGCCATTTCCTGGATAACGATGGTGTATTAGGTTCCCCATTTTGGTTTTTCTATGGGTGTGTGTTGGAACAAATTCTATGGAGCCTTGAAACAACTTGGGTTCCCTAGAGGTTGTGGGTTGAGTTACTAGTCCCTAGTATTGAAGAATCTAGGGAAATCAGGTTAATAAGATTCTTCTCACTATGATAACTACTTGTGAGGTACTTTTTAATTTTTCTTATTAGCACAATATTCTCTTGTTATTATTAGACTCTGTTTTCTTACTTCATCAAATAGTTACCAAAACAAGAGAAACATGAACACGAGATGTTGGCTCTCTACTAGGGTTAAAACATCTCACTCTTTGAGAGGAAAACCTGTGCAAATTCTTCTTATATAGATTCCAATTGACAAATACCAAGACCAAGACCCTTGAACTAGTAGCCACTCCAAACTCAAGACACACATTCTCTTGACAATCCTCTTCTTGATTCCTCTTCCACCAAGATCTTCATCATTACCTTGACAATAATATCTTCATTGTTGCTTTGATATTGAACTCTTCACCACTAATTTGACATCGATATCATGTCACTTTGTAGGAGCACCAAGGCTTCATGTTTAAATTGTGACATTATCAAGGTTGAGATTAGCACTGGATCCTTCTCCCTGTGGCAGCACCGGGACTCCTTAATCTAACCAAAGGTATCCAAACTTGTCTTTTGCATTTAGGCCTCTTGAATAGAGAGATATATGAATTTTTCACTGTCTCTGTCCTTCGAAATCACTGAGAGAGACCACTGAATTTATGATTTTGGAAACATGACTACTTCAGGAATATCAAATTGAGATCAATATTCTTCTTTGTTATCATTGTAATTTCTTATTTAAGAAGGATCTGAATTCCCTTCCTCATAGAACTGTAGCCTTGTAACCTTTGATCTATAGCCTTCACTGAAACATATATTATCTGAATTCTATTGTTGTCTTTGTTCACCAAAATCTTCGGAGTTGTGAGAAATTACTTCACTATAACTGTCCTATGAAAACCATAGAATGATCTAAACTTATTTGTTGCCTCTGCTCACTTGAAATATCATAGGGATATGCGAATTTTTTAGTGTTTCTATGAGGAGCCTAGCCTCATATATGTTGTTGTTCAACCATATATTAAGTTGACCTTAATATATGAATAGTTATGACATTTTAGGTGAGCCGACATGTGTTATTTAATTCAATTTGCAGGCCAACTTCAAGAGGATATTTGTGCTTGTCTTTTGGAGGGCTATCTAGACACTATATTGACTGATATACATTTTACATATGCTCAAGAAGAGTTCTTCATACATGACATTGACTCTTTGACTTAATGATAAATTCTAAAGCTCCCAATGGGAGCCACTAACAAATAAAATCACTGTCCCATGAAACCCATGAAGCAAGGCTTACAATAATAATTTTCTTTTCTTCATTACATCATTTACAATAGTCATAATTACATGTCATTATGAAGACCGAACCTAGTTACATTTTACAACACTCCCTCTTAACTAGAGAGGTATTCATAATGGTACATGGTCATTCTCAATCTGAATAATTTCTCATAAGAAGAATCAGATTGGTAACCCATATGTATAGCATCATAGTAACCAACATTGCTTCCACAACAAGGCCTTGATTGACAACTCTATCTCTCATCAGATCAAAGCACAATGTTGGTGGGACCAATGACTATAGACACCTTCATCATTGTCTCTCAAGGTACATACCCACCCGGGTGTTCACTAAGTATGACCTTTTAGGACTATTCTTATCTTGGGTTACCAACCCTAAAAGAATATTGGTCCTCTTGCCTACTCTTATCTTGGACTTCCTACACATCCTCAAAGAGCATCGGATGCCTGATGATTGCCAAATCCTACATTCTTTCTTTCCAAGTGAAGATAAGAATGTTGTCTCTATTTCTCCCTCTCAACTAGGGAAGATATGCCTATTCCTGTAAAGAATGTACCCAAGCATCTTCTGATCAGGAACTTACCCAAGCTCTCTCTTAATTAGGGACTTGTCGGAGCTCCCTCTTAACTAGGGACTCTCCTTTTCATTAGCAGCTTCTTCTTCATGGGTCCTTCAGCTGCTTGATCCATTTCTTTCCTTGATGTCATAAAATTCAGTCGAGCTTCTTCCTTGTAGGGCATTAGCCATTGACCACTTTCCTCCTTGGTTTGTCATGGAAAATGGCCTTATTGGTACATATTTGGAACCTTCTTCATATGGCTACTTCTTTCTCATCATGTTTGTCTTAGGAATTTCCATTCACCACATGAATACTAGTTGTGCTTGTGCTTACAACTCTTGTTCCAGTAGCCCTATATGAACTCATCCAGATATTATTCAAGAAATAAAAGCATAACATTAAATCAAATAGTACCTTACGAGATGGCTCTTCATTGTGACATCTTCTTGTGGGTATCAGAATCCTGCATACATGTTGACACATCTCCCAAAGATATCCATTGTCAAGGGTCTCCATCTTTTTTAGACTTTCATCAGAGTCTTCATATCTTTCTGGGAGATTTCCTAGCCAAATCTTCTTGGTCTTTTGTATGTTTATCGCCTTCATCATGGTTTCATATCTCATAATCTCTTCCTTCCTTACACATTCCATTCCTAGGAGCTTCCAATTAGAGTTCCTTAATTATAGTCAACCACCTCATACTTCATATGAGGACATATTATGTTGATTTCATCTAGTGTGACATATGCCTTCTTGCATGCTTCCAAAGGAGGAGATCATTTTCCCTTGATTATGCTTCTCAATATAGAAGTAGTGATCCATTTTACGTGCAACCATACAACATGACTTTATAATATTAAATACAAGCATACATACCTCATTTTACCTTTAGGTCATCTAGACTTCTTCCAACAACTTCCTTGATTGAAAAGATATTCAACCTTTTGATCTACTCCATTTCTCATGTCATCATACCATCATTCCATGAATTCCATAAGTTGGAGTTCCTGATGAAACACTTGCTTCCACTTTAGATCCATGAATCCTATGATGAGGATTCCATCAGAGAATCTTGAGGATCTCACATGTACTTATTCAACAAATGTTTCTCTTTTGACCGATATATGATGAGACTTGTCCTGGATGACTTCTTCCTTTGATCTTCCAATGAGGTCACCAAGAGTTATGTTCTTCAAAGTTGACTACCGTAGATTTTGTTCCAGCATTCCTTCATATTTCCTTACGGTGATGTCATGAGCTCTTTCTTCTAATGCTTCTCTTTCCTTGTTCTTTCTTCTTTCAGCTTCCTCCATGGAATTCTTCTCTATTCTTCTTGTCATTGTCCTTCTTAAGCTAAGAACAATATTTCCAGTAAAGTACATCATCTTTTACTTCTAGCAAATGTTTGAGTCCTCAAAACTTTTTCCCTCAACTTGTCTTCATCTATCTTGCATATAAATCACAAGTTTAATGAGGCAACTTACTTATCCCATGAATTTTGTTACCCTTGTGATGATGTCACGAATTTTTGTTTCTAATGTTTCCATGATGTCACGCCGCATCTTATTGTAGACATAACCTATGCAGGATCTAGAAGCCAAAAAGAGACCTATAGTGAGAGAGAGTATTTTAATGATTTCTTACTCTCTCTTACCATGGAATTCCTTTCCTCAACTCCTCCTATCCTTTCCAGTGATATGAAATTTCTTTTCTTGCAATGTTCATAATTCTTTTTCAGCTTCTTTGATGTCTCAATTATTGTTTATGTGAGAGGATCTTAAGAGTTCCTTCCCATGAATTCAAAGGAGACCCTTTTCATTGATATGTTTAATGACTTTATTTATCTACGAGGACTATAACAATCCTCCTTATTCCATGCAAGGACCTTTGATGACCTATCCAACGTATAGATCTCCTTGCAACCACAAAGTCATTTTACCAAATAAATTAATGAATGAAAGATACTTGACAAGTGAAGATGATCTCTTCTACTTGATCACTTTAATGATGGTTGAAGAAGATGTATTAGAGCTTTGTCTTGGATGATCTTATTTCAAATGAAAAATCCTTTCTCCAATAGAAAAGGTTACTCCTTTTGATGATGATGATTTGATGCTTCCTTGGACGATCTTCTTTTAGGGCAAGGAGATGTTCCTTGCTTGTTTTATAACCTTAAAGATTATTACAATGCCTTCTCGCCTTAAATATGATTCACCTTCTTTTGTAGTGTATATCAGAATTGCTTCTAGGGTTTTGAATTTCTCCAAGATGTTGTGATATTCATTTTTAAGGTCCTTCGAGATACCTTGCTTTGTAGACAACTTGATGATGGTCTTGGTGGCCTTTTGATGATGACTATGGAAACAAAAGCTCTTGTTGTTGTAGACTTCTTCTTCGATCTAGGGTTTGATCAAAATCAGGGTTTGATTCTTCAATGTAGATCTTGATCCTTTTCTTTTATAACCTTCAACTTGCTTTGATTCCCTTCTTAAAACTAGATCCTTGAATGTCACTTTGTTGCCCTTCCTTTGACTTCAGAACCTGGCTCTGATATCATGTTGACAAATCTAGGGAAATCGGGTTAATAAAATTCTTCTCACGATGATAACTACTTGTGAGGAACATTTTAATTTTTCTTATTAGCACAATCTTCTCTTGTTATTATTAGAGTGTGCTTTCTTACTTCATAAAATAGTTGCCAAAACAAAAGAGACAAGAACACAAGATGTTGGTTCTCTGTCAGGGCTAAAACCTCTCACTCTTTGAGAGGAAAACCCGCACAAATTCTTCTTATATAAATTCCAATTGACGAATACCAAGACCAAGACCAATACCAAAATGCTTGACCTAGTAGCCACTCCAAGCTCAAGACACACATTCTCCTGACAATCCTCTTCTTGATCCCTCTTCCACCAAGATCTTCATCATTACCTTGACAATGAGATCTTCATTTCTACTTTGATACCAAACACCGAACTCTTCATCACTGATTTGACATCGAGATCTTGTCACTTTGTAGGAGCACCAAGACTTCATGTTCAAATTGTGACATTATCGAGACTGAGATTGGCACTAAATCCTTCTCTCTGTGGTAACACTAAGACTCCTTAATCTAACCAAAGGTATTTGAACTTGTCTTCTACATTTAGGTCTCCTGACTAGAGATATCTAAATTGTTCATTGTCTCTGTCCTCCAAAATCACTAAGAGAGACCACCAAATTTATGATTGTGGAAACATGACTACTTCAGGAATATCAAATTGAGACCAATCTTCTTCTTTGTTGACACTGTAATTTATTATTTAAGAAGGATCTGAATTATGTTGATGTCTTTGTTCACCAAAATGTTTAGAGCTATGCGAAGTTATTGTTGAAAATAACAACAAGAAATGCTAAAAATAGAATTGCTAAAAATAGCATTGCTATAAATAGCAGTTCAGCCAATGTTGAACTTAGCAACAATGGATGAAAAATGGAAGTGCTAAAAATAGCATTCTATAAATAAAATTTCGGGATACCTTCCTATTTTAGTCAATCCCTAAACTAAAATAGTGCAGTAAACTTCGAATTTGATCTTAGCAGTTGTTTGTAAAATAATTAATTAATTCATCATGAGTTAATTAATTAAGGAAAATCAAACATGAAGTCTATGTGGGTACATGCAACAGTTTCTCCATTAATTGAGGAATTTATCCATTAGTTAAAGAAATAAGGATGAGTTGTAATTAGTTGGCTCAGTTAATTGAGTCAAGTCCAGTTAGATTAATTCAAACAGTTTGCTGAATTAATGTAAGTTTAGTTAGTTAATGCTTGCATGCATGTAACTACTGCACTTCAGATAACTGAGTATTCTCTCATAAATAAATCATGCATGTCAGTTCAGACAGAGACCCAGTTGAGATCAGATGGAAGGGTAGTGTACTATCAGTTGCTACAATATTTCATTGTGAATATTCCTTGCATGCAGAAGGAATTCTTTCCTTGAGGATTGCACAATTACTTCTTCAGGTTTAGTGAGTGTGATGAGGCCAATTCACACATGTGACATCATTGGGCCCCAAGGAAAATTGTGCAAGGAAATAGGAGCCTTGGAGGGCTTGAGGAGGACATATACAATGTCTATTCAATGTGTGAGTTGTATTGTTTGATTGCAGAGGGAGCATGATAGCTTGAGTGCTGATTCTTTTTGTAACTTGAACAAGATTTCCACTTGTATGATAATATAGAGATTGGGGTTTTAGGCCGAGGCTTTCCCCGGGTTATTTCTTTTGTGTTATGTGTGATTGAATTCTCATTCTCAGTTATATGTGTTCTCTTGATCTTGCTCAATTCGATTAAGCATCCACAAAGTGTTATAGAAGTAGATCTTGTATTATGTTTTAGTATATTGCATAATCTGTTGATCTACAGTGGGAATTTCTACATGATATCAGAGCAAAGGTGATCAAGGTGAAGAACGATACAGAAGAAGGAGAAGTTCAAATTTTGTGCTTCCTGAATATAGAAAACGAGTTCTTATCACATCTCAATTTCACCTATGGCGTTTAGTGGTTTAAGACTTGAGTATGCCCTTGATGGCAACTTGAATTATATAGCCTGGAAGGATCGCATGGAGGCAGTATTAGAGGATAACGGTGTAAAGGACTTCATTGATCAAGAAGTCCCTAAGTCGATTGATGCTACTCAATCGGCGGAATGGAAGAAATGTGTGGCTAGAGCAAGGAGAATCCTCCTGGAGGGAGTTCGAGATCACATTGTCTCGAACCTCTAGGGGAAGGAAAAACCCTTTTCGATGTGGAAAACATTAAAATATTTATATCATAATAGCAGCGATCAGAGGAAGCTAGCGCTAAAAGACAAGCTTTGTAAGATCAAGTGTGAAAAGCGTGACACGATCTCTACATATCTGAACAAGCTCACCACCTGTAGGAATGAGCTTGTAAGTGTAGGGATCATGACCGCTCATGATGACATGGTGAGTCTTGCACTCCTCGGTCTTCCTAAGAGCTGGTAGAGCTACCAAGACTCAGTTAATGGAAGAGAAAAACTACTAGATTGGGAACGACTTTGGTCAGATCTGATGCAGGAGGAAATAAGAAGAAGCACCAGAGATGGATCCTCATCGAAGCAAGATGATGAGGAAAATCTAGCCTTAGTGAGTAAGGCAAGGAAAGGGAAAGGGAAGGCGTCCCATTCCAAATCTGATTCTTCCCATGGTGGGAAGAAGATTGAAAAATCGAAAGTGTGATGCTTTCATTGTCATGAAGTGGGTCATTATGCTACGAATTGTCCATAGAAGAAATCCAAGAAGGGTTCCTCGAGGGATCTAATGGTGAGGCACTGGCCTCACAGTTTGAGCTGGATTTCTCGCTTATCACATGCATGGTTTCATCCATGGTGGGATGTGTATGGTACTTGGATAATGGAGCTTCATTCCACATGTCAGGTGACAAGAATATTTTCAGTACCTTGGAGGAGAAGGATCTCCAGATGCAGATCGAGATGGGCGATGATGGAAATTACCGTGTTTTAGGTGAAGGTACGGTTGTGTTTCAGAGGGAGCATGGAGCTCCCCTCACCTTGACTAATGTAAAGTATGTACCAGATCTGAAGAAGAATCTTGTGTCTGTCGCTATGCTAGAAGATAAAGGCTATGATGTAGTCTTTAGTAAAGGAAAGGTATTCCTGAGGCATATCAATACTTGACAGAAAAAGCGAATAGAGATTCGAGTCAAGAATCTCTACAAGCTGGAGGTAGACGACTATGCTGCATTGAGTTCCAAAGCTAAGATGGTGTAGAGCCAAGATGTTGGTGATCTATGGCATAGAAGACTAGGCCACTTGCACCATGGATCCATGAAGATCATGCAGCATATTTCTACCAAATTACCCAAGGGAAAACTTGAGCAGACGACTACATGCAAAGGTTGTACCTTGGGTAAGTATGCAGAATCTTCCTTTCCGAATCGAGACGATAGAGCTGGAGCAATCCTGGAGCGAGTTCACTCAAATGTTTTTGGACCATTCTCTACAGCCTCCACCGCTAAACAAAGGTACTATGTTATTTTTATTGATGATTTTTCTCGTAAATGTTGGATCTACTTTATGCAAAAGAAGGATTAGACCTTCTTGAGGTTTTGTGATTTTAAAGCCTTGGTAGAGAAAGAATATGGAAATAAAATAAAAGCCTTGCGTAGCGACAATGGTGGAGAGTATGTCTCCCAACAATTTAAAGACTTCTATGTTGTAGAAGGTATTAAACGAGAATTGGCGGCACACCATAACCCACAACAAAATGGGGTGGCCAAAAGGAAGAATAGATCGATTGTGGGAGCAACTCGAGTGATGCTGCATGACCAAATCCTACCATTGCATTTGTGGGCTAAGGCATGCAATACAATAGTATACTTGCATAACAGAAGCCCGGACTGTATACTAGGAATGAAGACACCTATGGAGGCCTATTCTGGGAAGTGACCTGATGTAAGTCACTTTTGAATCTTTGGATCATCAGTTTACTATCATGTGACCAAAGATACCAGGAAGAAGCTAGACCCAATAGCTGAGTTGGGAATACTTGTGGAGTACATGGATACACCCCACAACTATCAGGTGTACCTGCCTTCCACTCAGAGGATAGTGGTACGCAGGGATCTGAAGTTCGACGAGCTAAAAGCCATGCACTTATCACTTGAGAGGGAGCTTGAGTTGCATGCAGATGAGGAACCTTCAATTCCTAAGGAGGAGGAGCCTCAGATTTATGCGGAGCAACTGCATGCAGAGGATCTGGGAGTGGACACATCGACTCATGATGAGACTTCCAAAGATGGGTGGAAACGCTCAAGGGAAGCTGACATGTTGATGCTGGATGTGTGGGAGAATGTGGGACAACCATCTTCTCAGCGCAAACAGAGGAGGTCACCTGAGCGGTACACTGGGTACATGCCCTGGTTGGGGAGTGTGTAGATACCGAACCTTCTTCATTCGAGGAGGCAGTGCAGCAACTAGTTTGGGTTGATGCAATGGCAGAGGAGTACAACTCTATCATTCAGAACAGTGTGTGGGATGTTGTCCCAAGGCCTCAAGGCAAGTTAGTGGTGAGTTCCAGATGGCTTTACAAGGTAAAGCAGGCAGCTGATGGCAGTGTTGAGAAACATAAGGCAAGGTTTGTTGTTCGGGGTTTCTCACAGGTTGAGGGGATTGACTATGATGAGACTTTTGCTCCTGTAGCAAGGTACTCATTAATTAGATTGATATTGGCACTATCATCTCAGATGGGGTGGAAGATCTACCAGATGGATGTGAAGGCAACATTCCTCAATGGGAAGATTGAGGAGCAGGTGTACATTGAGCAGCCAAAAAGTTTCGAAACCTTCAATCATGAGTCACATGTGTGTAGATTCAAGAGGGCTTTGTATGGGCTGACGCAAGCACCCCGTGCCTGGTACACCAGGATCAACATCTATTTCACCGGGTTGGGCTTCATCAAGAGTGAAGTAGACGTGAACCTTTACCATGTCATGGTAGAAGGTAAACCATTGATCATTGTTCTTTATGTCGATGATCTGATTTTGAGAGGTGATGATCAGCTGATACAGTCTTGCAAGGAGGACCTTGCAAGAGAGTTCGAGATGAAGGACATGGGCCTTATGCACTACTTTCTAGGCATGGAGGTGTGGCAAAAAGATGGGGAAGTATTTGTGTCTCAAGGCAAGTATGCCAATGAGATACTCAGGCACTTTCACATAGAGAAGTGCAAGCCCATGCAGACAAGGATGCTACTTCAGGTGAGGTAGTAGTTGCTACTATTTATCGGGCACTTTCACATAGAGAAGTGTAAGCCCATGCAGACGAGGATGCTACTTCAGGTGAGGTAGTAGTTGCTACTATTTATCGGCAACTGGTGGGTTCACTTATGTATCTGGTGAACACACGACCTGACTTATGCTTTGCGGTGAACCAACTGAGTCAAGCTATGGTTCAGCCTACCAAGTTGTTTTGGAAGGCAACGAAGCATGTTCTGAGATACCTCAGAGGCACATCTCAGTTCGGATTGTGGTACAGACGGACAGAGGGAGTGAAGCTTCAGGGCTTCAGAGATGCAGATTAGGTAGGGAGTCCATCAAATCGAAAGAGCACTTTTGGAGGAATCTTCAACCTTGGTTCAACTGCAGTTTCCTGGTACAACAGGAAAAAGAGATCAGTTGTACTTAGCTCAGTAGAGGATGAATATATTGCTGCTAGTCAGGTTGCATGTGAGGCCATTTGGATGTATAAGATTCTATTGGGATTATTTGGTCAGATGATGGATCCTACAATGATCTACTGCGATAACCAGAGTTGTATCAAACTCTCGGAGAATCCAGTTTTTCATGACAGGTCCAAGCACATTGATATCCAGTATCACCATCTTCGAGACTGTATGGTCAAGAGGAACATGTTGTCGCTGTATGTTTCGACCGAGGAACATGTTCGAGTTCCATAGAGACAGGATTGGGGTTACTGATAATCCATTTCTTGTTGAGAGGGAGTGTTGAAAATAACAACAAGAAATGCTAAAAATAGAATTTCTAAAAATAGCATGGTTATAAATAGTAGTTCATCTAGTGTTGAACTTAGCAACAATGGATGAAAAATGGAAGTGCTAAAAATAGCATTCTATAAATAGCATTTCGGGATACCTTCCTATTTCAGTTAGTCCCTAAACTAAAATAGTGAAGTAAAATTCAAATTTGATCTTAGCAACTGTTTGTAAAATAATTAATTAATTCATCTTGAGTTAATTAGTTAAGGAAAATCAAACATGAAGTCTATGTGGGGAAATGCAACAGTTTCTCCATTAATTGAGAAATCTATCCATCGGTTAAAGAGATAAGGATGAGTTGTAATATTGAGTTGTAATTAGTTGACTTAGTTAACTGAGTCAAGTCCAGTTAGATTAATTCAAATAGTTTGTTGAATTAATGTAAGTTCAATTAGTTAATGCTTACATGCATGTAACTACGGCACTTTAGATAACTGAGTATTCTCTCATAAATAACTCATGCATGTCAGTCCAGACAAAGACCCAATTGAGATCAGATGGGGTGCAGTGTACTTTCAGTTACTAGAATATTCAATTGTGAATATTCCTTGCATGTAGAAGGAATTTTGTCCTTGAGGATTGCACAATTACTTCTTCAGGTTTAGTCAGTGTGATGAGGCCAATTCACACATGTGACATCATTGGACCCCAAGGAAAACTGAGCAAGGAAATAGGAGGCTTGGAGGACTTGAGGAGGACATATACAGTGTCTATTCAATTTGTGATTTGTATTGTTTGATTGCAGAGAGAGCAGGATAGCTTGAGAGTTGATTCTTTTTGTAACTTGAACAAGATTTCCATTTGTATGATAATACAGAGATTGGGGTTTTAGGTTGAGGCTTCCCTCAGGTTATTTCTTTTGTGTTATGTGTGATTGATTTCTCATTCTCAATTATATGTGTTCTCTTTATCTTGCTCAATTCAATTAAGCTTCCACAAAGTGTTGTAGAAGTAGATCTTGTATTGAATTTTAGTATATTACATAATCTATTGATCTATAGAGGGACTTTCTACAGTTACTTCATTGTAACTATCCTCTAAAAACCAGAGAAAAATCTAAACTTCTTTGTTGCCTCTGCTCACCTGAAATATCAAACAAATATGCAATATTTTCTATGTTTTTGCGAGGAGCCTAGCCTCCTATATATAGTTATTCGACCATAGATTAAGTTGGCCTTAAAATCTGAATAGTTGTGACATTTTAGGTGAGCCAACATGTTTCTTTTAATTCAATTTGCAGGTCGACTTCAATAGTAGATTCGTGCTTGTCTTTTGGAGGGCTATCTAGACATTAGATTGACTCATATATATTTTACATATGCTCAATAAGAGCTCTTCAAATATGACATTGACTCTTTGACTTGATGATAAATCCTAAAGCTCTCAACGGGAGACACTAACAAATAAAATCACTTGCTCATCAAACCCATGAAGCAAGGCTTACAATAATAATTTTATTTTATTCATTACATCATTTACAATAGTCATAATTACATGTCATTATGAAGACCAAACCTAGTTACATTTTACAACACCTAGAGCCTGTGGTTTGGGACAAACACTCTAGAGCCCTAAAACAACTTGGGTTCCCTAGAGGATGTGGGTTGAGTCACTAGTTCTTGGAGCCCTGGAAAACTTGGATAGAGACCAATATAGTTGATATTAGTTATTTATGGACCATATAGGTGAGATCAATGTGCTTGAGGGTTGAGATGGTTTGGCATATGGAAGCCATGTTTAGTTCTATGTTGGTTTAACCCTTATGATCCTACATGCATGCTTCGAATATGGTGTGATTGTGATTGGATGAAAGAGAGATTTGGTTCAATCCAATCTATGGTTGGGTGGTACATGGAAGTCCCTGACTTGGTTGGCATTTTCTTATGTTAATATGAGTTATTTTCCCATTATGATCTATGAGCACTTGTACTAGTTATTATGGTGATCTTATGGTTGATTTGTCATGGTTTCTATTCTAGTTATTGAGGCATAGGAAAGGCTTGCTAGAGCTCAGGAAAATAAAGCAGAAGTTAATGCAATCATTCTTCATAACCTTATAGATTTGTAGAAGCAGGGATAATTTAGGATCAATCATGGACAAGAGGACAAGACTAATGGGGTATATCGTAGAAGGTCTCAATTAGGACACAGGTTAGATGGGGATGATATAGTGAGAGGTGGTAGATCGTTGGATATACCTGACAGGTAGGCTAGCACTCATGGATTCTATTCTAGTTCTGATCCTAAGAGACATCATTGTCATTACAGCCAACATCCTTATAGGATGAGTGAAAAGCAATATTTTCCAGAAGAGTTAAATAAATCCAAGCCTCCTACTTTTGATGGGGATATGAAGAAGTTAGAAGATGTAGAAGCATAGCCACTTGGGATGAATAAGTTCTTTGCATTGCATGTTTATTTAGAGAATATGAAATCTAAGATAGCTCTCTTCAGTCTCAAGGGAAAAACAAATATCTAGACAGAAGATGTGTACTATGTTAGAGGTATTGAGTTAGAGGATCTTAGTTGGCATGAGTTTAAAATACTCTTCAGGAAGAAGTGTTTGTCTAAGAGATATTATGTTGAAAAGGCAAAGGAGTTTTATGAGTTGAAGATGGGTTCCATGATAGATGAAGAGTATGTTATGCAACTAACTCACAAATAGATAAATCAACAACTTAAAATTATTCTCTTCGAGGGGGAAACCCCCCTTACATTACATAAATGAATAATTCTTGGATGATACAAATGACAAGACCTCCTTTGTATATATAGTAGTCTAAGGGGTCATAATATAATTAAAGTCTACATAACAATAATAATGTAACGGAGCAACAATAACAATGGTGGGCTTCTATGGGGCACAATAATAACAATATGGGGGCTACATGGGCACAACAATAAAAATAATGGGGCTACACTAACAATAACAATAACAATAAGGGGGATACACTAGCATTATAGGGACCTAACATGCCCCTCTCCTTAAAAAAAGTGTTGTCCTCAACGCTTGAGTAGTTCCAGATGATTTTGTAAAAAATTATCATCCTCCCATATGGAATCTTTAGCAAGTAAGTTCTTCCACTTAATGGGATATTCTGAAATTGATCAATTCTGTAGCTATCGGGTTCTTGTTTCCATGACTGCTTGAGACCAAAATATGATTTTTCGTTCTTCGTAAAGTTCTGGCAACACTGTTTTAACTGGAAGCTTGTCACCAATAACCTTCTTTAGGCATGAAACATGGAAAACTATGTGTACTCGAGAAGATGCAGGCAGCTCCAATGTATGCCATAGTACCAATATTTTGCAACACCTTGTAAGGGCAGGAGTACTTGGGTGATAATTTATTATCCTTCTTAGATTGCTTGAGAGACATTTGTTTGTATGGTTATAGCCATAAAAATACCTAGTTACCTACATCAAAACCTTTTTCACTGCGATGTTGATATGCCTATTGTTTCATTCGATTTTGTGACATAGTGAGGTTATCCTTTAACAGTTGGAGAACTTGTTGTTGATGCTCGATGTGATCTTCCACTGCTTGAATCTTAGAATTTTCTTTTAAAGATGATGTGATGGATGGTTGATGATATCCATAAAGTGCCATAAATGGGGTCATTTTTGCTATAGTATGGAAGGAAGTGTTATACCAGCATTCAGCTAGAGGTAACCACTTGACCCATTTTGTTTGTTTATTAGATACAAAGCAACGAAGATATTCTTCCAAACATTTGTTCACTATCTAAGTTTTCCCATCAGATTGAGGATGATAAGATGAGATATGAGCTAATTTAGTTCCAAGACAGGAAAATGATTTCGTCCAAAAATTTCTGGTGAAAATGGGATCTCTGTCACTTACTATAATCTTTGGGTTTCTATGAAGCTTTTGAATTGTTTCCATAAATGTAGTAGCAATTGTATTGGCTTTAAAAGGATGAGATAATGCACAAAAGTGTGCATACTTGGTAAGTCTATCAATTACCATCATGATTACACTCTTTACTTCAGACGTGGGTAAACCTGTGATAAAATGCATTGAGATATCCTCCCAATGTTGACTTGGAATGGCTAAAGGCTGTAACAAACCTGGGGTCTTAATTGTCTCAACTTTATTTTGTTGGCAAACAAAACATTATGCCACAAAATTCTGAATATCATATTTAAGTCCATCCCAAAAAAAATCCTTCTTGACCCTATGGTAATTTTTAGAAATCCTGAGTGCCCTCCTAAGGGAGAGGTGTGCAATTCCAAAAGAAAATTTTGTTTGATTTGGGAATTCTTACAAAGATATAAGCAATCTTTGTACCATAATGAATCATTTTTCTAGCTAAATGTATCAGATATATTGGGATCTTGTTGCAGCTTTTGAATGAGTGACCACACCTCTTCATCATTCTTCCATTCATCCATTACTTCAGTTATCCACTTAGGTTGGATAATAGAAATGGCACGAAGCAATGCTTCCACATCCTCATCCTTTCTTGAGAGTTAATCTGCAACAACATTTTGCTTCCCTTTTTTGTAGATGATTTCAAAGTCATAATCCAACATCTTTGTCACCCATTTTTGTTGCTCTTATAAAGATAATATTTGTTCCAAAAAGTATTTAAGACTATCATGATCTGTTTTTACCTTGAAGTGTCTTCCCATTAGGTAAGGTCGCCATTGCTTTAGTGCATGTAGTATTTCCAACATTTCCTTCTCATAAATAGGTTTGTGTAAATACTTTCCTTTGATTGAATGCTTTCAAAATCAATGGGTCTTCCTTCTTGCATTAAAACAACACCAATTCCATTTCCTGAGGCATCACTTTCCACAATAAAAAAAAAATTGTGAAGTCTAGTGTAGCTAAGCCCAATGCTTGGTACATTGCCTCTTTAAGATGTTCAAAGGCCTTCGTTGCTTTTGGAGTCCAAGAAAATGCATCTTTCTTCAATAAAGATGTTAGAGGTGCCACTATTCTCCCATAATTCTTAACAAACTTGCGATAATACCATGTCAACCCGAGAAAACCTCGAAGATGCTTTATGGTTGTGGGGATTTTACATTCCTTAACGGCTTTAATTTTGTTAGGGTCTACCTTAAAACCCTCATGAGATACAATATGACCCAAATATTCCACCCCTTGTACTCCAAAGAAACATTTGGAGGTTTTTGCATATAATTGTTTCTCCTCCAATAATTTGAGCACCCTATCACCATGTTGAACATGATCCTTCTAGGATTTGTTGTAGATTAGTATCTGATGAAAAAATACTAACACAAAATTTTCTAAGGAAGGGTTTGAAAATGGAATTCATTAAACCTTGAAATGTGGAAGGTGCATTAGTAAGGCCAAAAGGCATGACCAAAAATTCATAATGACCCTCATGAATTCTGAATGTTGTTTTCAGAATGTCTTCAATCTTCATTCTAATTTGATAATATCTTGAACGAAGATCCATCTAAGTGAAGTAAATTGCTCCATGTAATTCATTCAACAATTCATCAATGACAAGAATGGGAAATTTATCTTTAATAGTGATCTTGTTGAGCTCCCTATAATATAGACACATACGCCATGATCCATCCTTGTTTTGCACCAATGCTATTGGAGTAGAGAAAGAACTTTGACTAGGTTGAATGATACAGGTGGCTCTAGAGACGCTCAGAAGTCAAAGAGGGCTTAGAATGGTTCGAAAACCAAAGTCCTTGCATTGCTCCCAAACTAGGTTAAGATCATAGTGCTTGTCACCTTAATTCCAACAGTGTGAACGACACTCAAATCTGAGTCTGTATGTTCTAGATATTCACGGTCAAAGTTCGGGTCAAAATTGGCCAAGTGACAAGCTCAACAAGACCAAAAATTGACCAAGACCTAGTGCACAATATCTAGCCACCAGAATGGGTGAAATTGTTAAATGGTTAATTTGTCCAATAACCCTTATTTTTGACAAAATTAGAAAGTACCAATATGGTTTTAAAAAAACCAAAAAATATATATATAGTAATAGGGGGGTGGCTGCCATCGCCGCTTTACGTTACGTATAACACAAAAAAAATTAAATGGGGCAGGGCCACATGCCCATGGACCCTGCCCACTATATGTTGCATTCAACGGCGGGGCTTGAACCCACCCGGCCCATGTGGGTCAACCCCCATCGAGTGGTCCCAAAAACAAAGAGTTAATGCTATTTCAAAACAACGATTTTAACAGAACTCCAACTGTGCGCCAAGTTTAAAGCCGCCAACCATATGTCATATACTTCGATACTAAAACGGGGGTCAGTGGGGTTTGAACCCAAAACCCCCTTGCCTCTATTACCAAGATTTACCAATGGGCCAATGACCTGTGTTGGTAAATCTACCTAGAATTTTACAAAAGAACTCATTTTTGCCATTTGACGGGAAGGGGACCATGGAGGAGCATCGAGCCAAGGCCGTATGGAACCATGCATGCGTCCATAGAGGCAGGAATATGTTGGCATGGATTATGAGATAGAGGAATATTCTCAAAGAATCTTTTCTATGCTTGTGAGGAATCTTTGAGATTCCCCCAGAGGGTGATTTTTCACTATGTCATAATTTGTCAAGCTTATAGTCATTTTTGCATGTTTTCTCACCAGGAATCCAACCATGCAATCAAAATATCCATCTGAGAAACATAAATTCAAGTGTCCAGTAGAAAGAAATCTTTGGAGAATCTTGTGGAATCTTCAAGATTCCCTTGGAGGCTGATTTTTTATCGAGGCAGAATGGTGCCCACTTTATAGTCATTTTTCACAAAATTTTGCAGGGAGTGTAGTTGTGTGCTCAGAATCATCTAAGTAACAGATTTTTCAACCATATTTAGGAAGGAATTTTTAGGGGACTCTCCAATATTCTCGAGGGTTTAGAATTTGACAGTGTCAGAAAGGGGCAAAGTATATAGTCATTTAACACAATTACGCACCACAAATTTAGCGGTGATGTTTGTTTCAACAACTGAACTTTGCATTTTTCTGCCATCCCCAAAAGTGGAGGTATATGATGCAGTTATGTCATGTCTTTATTCTGATTTGTTGAGATGATGTGTTTTTTATTGAGATCCTTGTTTACCATTATGTTGATGGATACTTGTATGCCACATCTTGTGAGATTTTGTTGGCTTGTCATGTTGAAGGAAGGCCCCTTTTGAGTGAGAGTTATTGTTGGTAATTTAATTGATCTTAAATTCCTTCATAAATTATCGACCAGGGCTTGTAAATTGATGAAGTGTATGTGCACCATTTTTGCTAGGATTTTTTTATTATGTGAGTAATTTTCAAATTGAATTAGGATGTTTTCATCCACATGTTTTATCTAAGGATCAATGAAAGTAAAAATATTGTCACTCTTGTAGGAAAGGAAAGTATCACACTGACAGAAATAAAGTTAAATTGAAGTACATAAATAAATAGAAAAATAAAATCTAAATCCTCTTCACACTGACAGAAAAGAAAGCTAATCCTAAAGTGTAGAAATAAATATCACACTAGAAAAATCAAAATCTTTCACAGTAACAGAAATAAAACCTTGAAATAATTGCAAATTCCAAATCAAATGATTCTACTTTCTATCTGTCAATCAAAATTTACATGTGAATAATAAATCCCTTTGATTATTTTCTTCATCATTCACACAACGAGATTAGATTTATGAAAGAAATTATATAAAAAGAATTATACAACAAATTCTCTTACAAAACCTATAGCAAATTATATATTAATTGTTACTAACATTCTTCTAAAAATCAAATTTATAATCACTATGATAACTTAATTCTATGAAATAGAAAGCTTAACTAGAAATAAAAACAAAACCTTACAACTCCCAAGGGTGCCTCCCATGAGTGTAGGTATGCAGAGATCAACAAATATTAACCATGAATTTATACGCACATCGTAGTGGAATCGAGAGCTCAATTAATTGATTGCAAAGAGTTTTTAAAATAATAACCAGTCATGTGTATCAGCGTGTTAAGAGGCAGGTTTTATAACCTCCTTTATTAAACTATTTGGAGATTTCTAAGCCTATCCTTCTCAATAGAACATCTTAAAATAAATTTTCTTAAATAAATTAACGATTCTTCGTGAGTTTCTATCAAAGAAGCAAATCATGAGGCAAAATATTAGCTTCAATCAATGATCTTCTCGCTCCCCTGATTTGTCTTCGGTTTTTCCGCTGGGTTGACTTCCACGTTGACCTGCTCATACAGGTGTCTTTATCACCTTACCATATCAGAGGAATAGGTGGATATCATTGTTTTGGTTTCTAGCTACCTATTCATATGCTCCATTCCTCAACTGATGTTTCAGAACCTGTAGATTCTTCATGTAAGCTGCAGAATCGATTATTAGTTGCAGAATTGATGTAATTTGGTAGCTTGTGCAAATATTAAATCAAATAATAAAGAAACTATGAAAGTATGAATAAAATATGATTAAATACATGTTTTTTCCAATAACCTTGCAAGATGACACTTAATTGGAGTTATTATGGTAAAAAAGGAAGAGAATGGAGTTTAAGGAAAGTGTTAAAAAGGAACAATTTTGGTCTTCAACATTCCCCCACATAGAAGATATTGCATGTCCTCATGCACAAAATTTCAAAATTTTGTAACCCACTCTGTCACTGAGCTCCCTCTGAGGCTTGAGGAAAAACATCTAAATTAGTACTTTCTGCTTGTTGGCACTAGTTGTCATCCTTGGTTTCTTCATTAAAATCTTGCACTACAAACTCTTGATTTTAGTCATGAGAAGTTTATTTTTAGCCTTCAACTTCTTGTTTTTCTTGTACAAACGGCAAATATGTAGGAGAATTTATCCTTTTGAGTTCTTTGAATGTCATTTTGTACCATCATTGCTTCATGTTCCTGCTTCAGATACTTGTTTAACACTTCTAGTTCATAAATTTCTTGTTTAAGAGTATTTTCAATTCTAGATTCTTCTGGAGTTCATTTATAATTTATTATTGATTTGGAGATAAATCAACAACTTTTCCTTTGGCTTTACGTTCAAGAGATTCTATATAATCATACATTTCATGTTGGATAGGGTCGATTTCTGGGGTCTTTCTTGTTGGACTTGCAATTGGTGCTGATATTATTTCTTCTTATTCTTCTTCTTCTAAATCAACAAAACCTGAAGACTGTTTAATGGTTGATTTCATAAGTCATGCACTTCTTCTTGATGATTTTTCAATAGTGAAAGCATGCTTTTTCTTACTAATTGTGTCTTTCTATATTCCTTCTTTTGATTGGCCTTCATTTGTACTGATGGATTTATTCTTTCTAATATTTTCTAAAACATTTGCAAGAGGGTTTCATCATCAGAATCATTCTATGTATGCTTATATTGTTGTATTTATTGTGCAGGTAAATATTTGTTTTGAAGCTTAGGGTTTGAGGGAAATTTTCGTTGACTTCTTCTTAGTTTAGAATTGGGTTCAACTTGCTCAACTTATTTAAAATTATTTTGAACTAGAAAATCATCCCAATTATCCCCTTTACTCCTCAAATGAGCTTCAATCAAAATTTTTATTAACCCGTGATGATACATAACATCGTCAATAAATTGTATTTTCCTTTGGATGTTAGCGACCATTTTTCTTAAACTATAGACTAGGAAATCTGGCAAATTGATTTCGATGTCATCAATAAAATGCATCATCAACTGAGCATGATAGAAGAACATATTCCCAAACCTACTCTCATAGGTTATAAACTCTAGAATGACTAATAACAAATTTCTCCATTTAATTTTTAAATTTGTCACTGAAATTCCTTTCTTGAAAATGGAGATGTCCATACCTGGGTTTTTTAGGAAGATCTCCCAGTCTTTTTCTTTTGATTTTTCAGCTTTTAAACAAAATTTCCTCGTTTCTTGGTAATCCTGTAGCTTCCGCCATAAATGACCCTGTGAAGACCAACTTGATATATCCAATTTCTAATTCTATCCCATCATAGGCCCAAGCAAAGGACTTTGTGACCTCCTTGTCATGCCAATCGAACTTCTCAAAGAATTGTAACCATTGTGCCTGCTGCAATTGCTACTTCACTTGTGGATAGGCTTCAAGAAACTTGGTCCCATTTGGATCAAAACGCAAAATAACTCCCAGGTTGAGGTAGTTTCAGTCCTTAATTTCCTTTTTTAACAGGATTATGGAGTTTTAGTAGCAAGGAAGAGATTTGGGTAGCAATTGAGATTTTTCGGCAGAGAAAAATAAATAAGAGCCGAAGGAAGTGGGATATGATGAGAAGAAAATGAGATGGGATACAAAAGAAGTGAGATGATATATGAATGAAGTGGATAAATTCAAATAATGGAACGGTTTTAATGAAATTCATATCTTGTGATAAGACATGATTATCAAAAATTTCATGTATTGAATCGTGAAAACCATTGTTATGTCATGACAAGGGTAATCATTGTGTAATATGGTGGAGGCAAGAGATATTAGTTTTAAAATAATCATCTATTTATATAATAATTCAATGTTTTTTTAATATTTGACTAATATTTACATACCTTTCATTCCACGTTACTAATTTGTTCTTTTGTAGGTTGCTTAGGCTGCTCTAGCTACGATCTCCATTCAGGTTGCTTTGGCTGTAATCTGTCATGTCAGTTGTGGAATTTCATGAGAGATGCAGATTGTTGATAATCCTATAGTTGTTTTATATCTGCCAAAAAGGAATAAAAGAAATGGGACTAGTATAAGGAAATTAAAGAAAATCTAGGTTGCCAAGAATTCTTGGTTTTCAACTTAGATTTTCTATATAAAGATGCCAACAATGTTGATTTTCATGTTTATACTATATATATATATACTTTTTTAATATATATCTATCTATATATATATATATATATATATCTTAAGAAAAATAGGTAGAAAGCTAAGATGGAGAGGAATAAGAATCTTCCCTAGCCAACTTCAATCAATACTATCTTGCAGATTTCTCATGAACTCTTCCTTTGTTAATGGTTTATGATATATTCGTAATATATGACCATTTACAAGGAAAGTTACTTTTTCGTCATCAATGTTTTTAATTTTGACTGCTCCATTATCAAAGATAGTTTCAATCTCATAAAGACCAAGTCAATGAGTTTGAAATTTTCCTTAAAAATATTTAAATTTAGAATAAAAAGGTAATGCCCAATCACCTGACTGGAATTTCATATATTTGATAAAATTATCATGTCATTTGGATCTTTATTGTTGAACTATGTTGGTTTTGTGAATAGCATCTTGTCATATCTCATCAAGTTCATTCAACTGCTCCATTCTTTGTTTTTAGGCCGCTGATAGATCAAGACCCAATTTGACTATTTTTTTGAAGGTCTTTGTTTGGAACTCAATAGGAAATTGGACTTGCTTCCCATAAACAAATTCATAAGGAGTATGCCCTATTGTATTTCTCCATGTGATACGATATGCCCATAAAGCTTCCGGAAGCTTTTCTGCCCAATCCCTTCCATGCAAATGTGCAATTTTGGTAATAATTGCTTCAAGTACTTTATTAGTAACATCAACTTGTCCATTTTCTTGTGGATGATATGGAGTGGATTTCTGATGTTTGATTTTGTATTCCTCCATTAACTTTTGCACTAACTTGGAAGTAAATTCAGTACCTTGATCTGTCACAATTTTCCTTGGGACACCAAAACGAGTGAAAATATCCTTTAAAAAAATGAAACTAAAACATTTTCAGCAGTAAAAGGAAGTAATTTAGCTTCTACCCATTTTGTGACATAATGTGTACAAACAAGAATGTATCGTTTTTGCCTTGATGGTGGATTGATTGGACCAACAAAATCTAGAGCCCAATTTTCAAAAGGTTCGATAAGTACCTTAGGTTGTAGAGGCATCTTATCTTTAGGAATAGGCTCCCATTCTTTGACAACTACCGCATCTCTTAACATATTCTTTGGTATATTTAAAAAGAGAAGGCCAATAATATCCTAAGAGCAAGATTTTATAGGCAATTATTTTATCAGCAAAATGTCCTCCACATGGTTCATCGTGACAAGCCTTTAATATTTCTGGTACTTCATCCTCTCTTGCACATCTTCGAATGATTAAATCAGGCCTTGTTTTGTACAATTCTCCATTTATCCATGAATAAGATGCATTGGTTTGAATAACTTTCCTTTTCTTTCGAGGAGAAAAATACGAAGGTAACTTTCCTATGGCCAAGTAGTTAGCAATATCTACAAACCAACGAGATTTTATTTTTTTGGTAGGTAAGCACCCACGGGAGATTTGAACCAATGACCTATCGCAAGGAGTGCCTTAACAGTGCACCCATTCACCATCAATCCAAAGTCCCGTGGGCCAAACCAAGGAGATTCAATATATACTGCACAAATATATTCGTTAGGAAAATTCTCTTTTACAGAAACATCTTTATTATCATTTTGGATTCTAGATATAAAATTATCAATTGTATTCTCCTTTCCGAGCCTATCCAAAATAGTAATATTGAATTCTTGTAATAACAATAACCATCTTGTAACTTTGCCATTAGTAATTGATTTATTCATTAAATATCTAATTGCAGAGTGATCTGTGTGAACAAAAGTTTCATAACCAGTGATATAATATCGAACTTATTAATGGCATGTACAACAAATAAAGACTTATTTTCTGTTACAGTATAATTCAACTCTATAGGATTCAAATCTTTACTCGTGTAATAAATGGCATAAGGAGTCAAATATTTTTGTCCCAATACAACTCCAAAGGTTGTATGATCCGGATTTAAACAGGAACGCAATAGATTACAGAGATAACCATAAATACAGAGATGCGATAACCATAAATAA
>APFE030118112.1:0-24234 GCA_000404065.3 Pinus taeda
CATTAGGTGAACTTCGTGAGATACTTGGGCATACTGTCTCCATTCTCACACTTAATGTTTCTGAGTTTATCCTTGAGCGCCAACTTCCTCTTGTCACTCTTGCTTTGGAATAAATCTATCAACTCTTTCCACATCAAGTATGGAGAAGCCTTTCCATGCAGGTTGGATACAATGTGATCCTTCACGCCCTCCAACAGAATCCTTCGACACTTTGTTGTCTTCTTTTGCCAAGCCTCAACTTGAGCAGCATCAATAATCTTTGGGACTTTAGCATCTATGAACTCCTTCAACCCATTGTCATCTAACACCGCCTCCATCATGTCTTTCCATGCAATATAATTTGAGCTGCCTTCAAGAGCATACTCCAATCGCAATCCGTTGAAAGACATTTCAACTTCGACACCAAGAAAACACTGCTACAAATTCGAATTCCACTAGCTCAAAACTCAACCGCTTCTGATCTAAAATTCGTGAGAACAAAGTATTTCTCGTACAAAGATTGACTGTATGGGCATTCACCGGATATCTCACCTTCCAAAAGAAGGATGAATCGAGAGGCTACCTGGCCCGATTACAAACTCTGCCTGAAGAAATAAAATGTAATCACTTTCTAAATAATAGATCTAATGATCAACTTCACTCCGATACCATGTAGAAATTTTGAATAATATAACACTTATTCACAGAGATTATCCCGATTATACACTATTTGCGGAATGCATGTATAATACATAACCTCCTCTACTGTAGATCATCAATTTGCGGAATTAAGAAACAATCGCATGCGCACATTGAAACATCAATCACACATATCAACATAGTATGTAATGGAGAAAGCATACAGCTGAAAACCCCTCAACTATCTATATATTATAATAATAGAGAACATGTAGCAATACATAGTACAATACTCCTCACAAGTACTCAGTACTATCTCCACCTGCTACACACAAACTAGCTCAAATCTGAATCAAGTCACAGGTTCAAATCTCCTCCGCTGTTTGTCTGCCTCCACTGCGCAATCCCTGTTGAGAATAGATCTAATACAAGCTCGAATTCCCTTGGCTTGTACTGCGCAATCCTCATTGGCAATCTCAACCAATGATTATGCAAATCTCATGCACAGCTATAGTCGCAACTGATAGTAGTCTCACCCTTTCACCCCCCTACACTTGTCTCCACTGAACTGTCCATGCATTGAGTTAACTAATGTATTCTTTAGTTGATTTATGAGTTAATAATTAGTGAATTAATTAATAATTAATTCACATCACTCATCACTAGTGTATTTGTCAGTTAGACTAAATACAACCAGTTCAACTAAGTCAAATTGAACACAACTCCATCAACTCCTCAATCAACTCCACCAAACTCAATCAGTTGAGTTCTAACTGAAGTCCATCATGCAATAGCTCAACTAACCCATAGGAAAAGCGTATTTCCTTCTGGCAGTTGCATGTGCCACATCTGTAGCTCGAAATGAAGTGCTGCAAAAGGATAAGATAATGTTTATAGTCCAAATATTATTAAGAACTAATAATATTCGACTGTGCTATTTTTTGACTGGCTGTCTAAAAATAAACTCCGCCAATATGTCTAAAAATAGAGATCCATCTATTTTTACCAACATGACCAATCATCCATAAATAACATCCTGCAACTCATAAACCATGATCCACATGTCTAAAAATAGACTTTGCGCCAAAAATAGCCTGCGGGCCCACTTAGTGAAAGCGACTTCTTCTCACTAAGCTCCATCATCTTGTTGCATTTTCAACAGAAGGTACAAGTTGATTAAATATCTGGTAAGACTGCTAAGTTTCATTTTGCGAGTGATAGTAAAAGAGGGTGAGGAGATTTGCAACAGCTTAGAGAAAGGAGTGCTCAAAGGGTTCTAGAGAAGAGAACTAATAAGATGAGAAAGTTTGGTGAGGTATCATGTAGAAAAGTGGAGAATTATGCATAGGCGAGTTGCAGCTCATGAATTGAAGTTGTTCGAAAAGACCAGATGCATATGACCAAAAGGCCATAAATTTTCGTAACTTGGGAGTTTGACGCAAGTGCATAGATGGGGCACAAAGTTTGATGAAGACTAGACCGAACCCTGCTAATGTGATAGGATGGTCGCATAATGATGTTGGTATAAATTTAAATGTTTTGTAGGTAATTATAGATATTTATATTAGGATGTGAGTTTTTTTGTGGAAGAAATATTTCCTAATGTAAATGTAATTTCAATTTCCCTTATTTTGTGAGAAGGGAAAACGAATCATCTTTTGTGACTCTTGGTTGTCCCATGTTAGCTTTCTTTTTAAAAAGAAAGAGTGTTCGAAAAGAGTGTGGGTGTAGCGGAGGCAGAAGAGTGAAGGAGAAGAAGAGAAGCTCCAGCGTGAGGAGAAGAGGCAAAGGTCAACAGGCCTAGTTGTACATGCCCACATTGTATGTCTAGTCAGTTTAATGCATACTTGAATTTGATTAATGAGTAAATCTGTTTATGTGCCTCTATGTCTGTAATTTCTCTGTTTGTATATGGTTAACAAAGTGTTGCTCCTTGGGGCAAATCAATTTTTGTTTGTAAATTGTGCAATCGCCTTTTATTCCTATGCATTGTTGTTTTTACAAGTTTGCACTTGTAAAACCTATTTTTATTAAAGAATATGAATATTGGAACCATAGATCGTTGGGGTTCGTTCATACATTTTGTGTTCTTGTCGAAATGGTTTCAATGCCCCATGATGGAGTATTTGTTGTGTTCTAATAGACGACTGTCTGTGATTTGAATGTTGTTAGAATACAACAAAGAACCAATATTCGAACGCAATCATGCCCTTTAGACTAGAATATTATATGCTTTGTTTGGTTCCCCTGAGGGTAGAAATAGTATGCCCAAGAGTGGAGCAACCAAGTCTGTAGCTTATAGTTTTGCTAGTCTTGTTTGAGTCGTTATGGTCGTAGATGCCAACGTATGGAGAAAATAGATCACCCAATTTTGTTTAATGTTGTCCAAACCTTTCAGATTTGTTCCTACTAGGAAGCAAGTATAGGCCGTGTAGAATCAATTGGTAGCAAGGCAAAGTCATTTCACCTTCCAAGAATTCGAAAAGACAGATTTTTGGAAGCACTACGAAATCAACTTGTAGCACCTACGGGATTTTATAACATCACTATGAAATCAGCTCGTAGTGCCTACAACCAACAGTTTTTAGGGTTGCATGTTAGGTTTTGAATTATCATTTTGGCCTACCTGTCGCACCAATTGATAAGTTGAAGCCTATGGAGGGGAATGAGGTGAGGAAAAGGATTGGAAGGTTCATAGAATTTGACAAAACAAATCCATGTTCTCTTTTTGACTGCATATTTTAATTAATTCTTGAAATTCCAGAATTGAGTTTAAAGACGGTTATGAATTATGTGTTGGAGTATCCTAGATTATTGGCAATCGGGTTAAGTTGCTTTCGGTCTCTCATCACAGTTGCTCGAGATACTTCTCCATAACCATTGAACCCCTTCAAACATTCAATCTTTCAAACTCTCTCACAACCATCTAGGATCTTCGAAAATTCAATTCTCTAAACTCTCTCACATGTAGGGTGTGTGTTATTTTTTGGATCCTATATTAGGTGGGCAAACCTACCTATGGTTTTGTGCATGGATTTCGCACATGGTTTTTGGGCATGATGGTTTTCTTCCCATGGTATCTTGTAGATTCAATCAAGGGAACTATGGTTATGTTCGAATCCAGGGTTAATAGATTAAGGTTTATGCATGCTTCAGCATGTATATATATGTGTTGTAACATTGCAAGGAGTATAATGAAAAACCAATCCGTTAGTCTCGGTTTTGGGGTCCAAAGGAAAATCTCTATGTGTGTATATATATATATATATATATATATATTATATTATTATGTTTTATGTTCATCATCATTGTTTATTTTCTATTTTTAGAATTCGTACGCAGGTAATTTCTATACAAGGTTAAAACCTTCATCACGATCATTGGAACTCTTTGAGCCTTGAATTTTCAAACTTCTATGAAAGCCATCAAAGATTTATCAACTTCAAATTTTCCTTAACCACAAAAAATCATCAAAACCTTTTCAAGCATCATTTTTTGAAACTTTTTTGCATTTGGCAAAGATTCCAAATTAAAAAAAGATGTTTAAGTAGGCTCAACCACCGAGATAGGAACTTATTGCTTTACCCTCACAAACAGTTATGTTTCAAACTTGCCCATAGTATGTGAAAACTTTTAAAACTATTTAAAACTCCATTTTTTTTTACTTGTTCACCATTAACAAAGCTTTTTCAAATATCGATATTTCAAACTTCTCTGTAGCAAATAAAATTTCCAAATTGGGGAATTTTGTTTTCTAAAATGTGTCTAAAATGGACCTTCTAAAAAACATAATAATAAATTGTAAATGGGCTATTTTATGAAAAAAAATTATTCACAACTCATCTCTTTCACTACAATCTCTGTAGATAATTAAGTTAAATTAAATAAAAAAAAAAAAAAAAAAAAAAAAAAAAAAAAAAAAAAAAAAAAAAAAAATAAATAAATAAAAATAAAAAATAAATAAAAAATAAAAATGTCTAAAAATAAAATTAATAAAAACACCATCCATTGATGTAACTAGAAATAAGAGTAGTTTTTGAACATTATAAATTACTTTTAATAAAAGAATACATTACTCCTAAGATAAACAATTATGTAGCGTTTTTTAAATAGAACATATAAATTACTTTTAATAAAAGAATGCATTACTCCTAAAATAAACAATTATGTAGCGTTTTTTAAATATAACCCATCTTATGAACTACACTTTTATTTTATGAATAAAGAAAATAAACTCGGACACATCAAACAAATGAATACATGATTCATAACACGAGATATACTCACAAAATCAATTTAGTATATGAATTAAATCAATTTAGTATATGAATATGTATCAATAGTATACATCACATATTCATATCTTAGTTAAACTAATATATAAATATATCACATATTCCTATCTTAGTTAAACTAATATATAAATATATGGATTATATTTACAAAGTCAAACTATCATATAAATATATATCCATGTTATTAATCACATTTTTATATATTAGTTAAAACTAATACTTTGAATGCATGGAAACCAAATATTCATATATTTGTTTAATTAATATTATTTAATTAATATATGAATTATATTCATAAAGTCAAACTAAAATATAAATGTGTGCCCATGTTGTCAATCATGTAAACCAACCCAATATTTGAACATATGGAGACCATGTAATTAACAAATATATGAATATACAAATATTTGAATATATGAAAACCACATAATTAACAAAGATATGAATATACAATTCCAAAGTAGTAGAAGAATATGAAGTTTATGTATATTCATATATTAATTAAGATAAGAATATATGGTTCCAACATATTCATGTATTAGTAAACTAAAATATAAATATATGGAAATTGTGTATTCATATATTAATTCCCATGTTATAAACTAATTATTAGTCCCTGCCTCCGGCAATGAGGGACTCTAGCGATCGATACGTCGTTGACCAAACATTAATCAGTCCTTTGACCAAAAAAAATTGTGTGCTATCAAAATTTAACCAAACTCTCGCGCTGCAATTTCCCTTCACGCAATTTTATCCGAAGTTTTGATTTGAGACTCTTATTGGAATCTTCACGCGTATCGAGGTAATGTTATATGGCTAACGGGATTTTATCCAAAGTTTCAATAATGGCTAGCAAACTTTTATCCAAAGTTTCAAAAATGGCTAGCAAACTTTTATCCAAAGTTTCAAAAAACTCATGCATCGACTACCACGACACTTACACTTGCCACACGCCACACAGCTTGCTTACACCTGCCACACATGCTCATCCATCTTAAACTCGCCATAGGTTTACAGTGTTGGACAACCTCCCGAGCTCCGAAGAAGAGGCACAGCTGAACAGTAGTCTTACCCTACCGTGACAGAAGCGTACGAAGAATCTGCCTCTTCAACCACTAGCCCTAGTCCTCGCTTGTTGCAAGTGCTACAAGTACAGTACACAAGGATTCATAGCTACGGACTCATCTGTAGAAGAAGCAGTGGATTTCTACAGACTCACCTGTAGAAGAAGCGCTGAAAGTTATTTTCAAATTCCAAATTTCACCAATTATTCAATCTATGGTAAAACAGTTACAATAAAAATAAAATAAAAACAAAAATACAAACCTTGTTTGTGTTATTAAGCTGCCATATGTCACTTCGAATATCTAGTTTTGCTATGCCTGATTTGGGCTACTATTGATTTCCATCGGCTTTTCAAGAGGCCCTACAAAAACATTCTTGGCTCTGAAGTTGCAGAGTCTTCATTCTTTAAATCTTGGATGCTCTCTGCAAGTTTCCTAAGCTCTGTACAAACAAACCCTAGCTAGAAAGGTGTAAAGATATCTACCAGGGCAATTTTGGCAAAAAAATTACTCTTTAAATGGCATGACTCTACGTTTCAAAGGGATGATGTCGAGTGTAAGTTTAAGGGAATTTTGGCAGAAGTCTGATATTTGAATGGAACGAGTTTCAAAAGAATAAAATATGGCGCAAATCTTGGGGGATTTGGCAGACGTCTCTTATTTTCATGGCATGAATTTCAAATGGATGATGTCAGATGCGCAGATGCAAGTCCCGGGGAATTTTTACAGAAGTCTAGTATTTGAATGGAATGAGTTTCGAAGGGATGGTATTTGGTGCCAATCATGGGGGATTTTGGCAAAAGTCAGCGATTAGAATGGCATGAAAATCAAAGGCAAAATGTCAGATGCAAGTCCTCAGCAATTTTGGTAGAAATATGCTCTTCGAATGGAGTAAGTTGCTTGCTCCTTACCTTCCTTCGGTTCATGTTTCTTGAAACACTTGCAGAAGAAAAATGTTTTTATTCACAAACAAACATAGTTTACAAGTATGAGTGAGGACAAGTTTTTCACTGATACTTTTTCTTGCAACCGATCAGGATAAAATACTGAAGGCTTGAATGAACGAGACATAAATGAAATCATGTAATGCCTTCCATGCGCACAATTATTCAAAAATAGTAAAGGGAGCATACCTTTGTACAAACAACCCTATGGGTTTCCTTCACGGGGATCTCTTTGCAATTAACTGTGTTGGAAGTCGGGGGTGATGTCTTCAAAGTTTTACAGTCCTGCTGCACTCCATTATCTGAATAATTCAACGAAAAGCCATAGAGGCTCAATGTACCGTCTTTTCAAAACAAACTGTCGTACCTCGGTACGAACAACCCTATGGGTTTCCTTCACGGGGATCTCTTTGCAATTAACTGCGTTGGAAGTCGGGGGTGATGTCTTCAAAGTTTTACAGTCCTGATGCACTCCATTATCCGAATAATTCAACGAAGAGCCATAGAGACTCAGCGTACCGTCTTTTCGAAACGAACTGCCGAAATACCCCAAGGGGCCGCTCGACAAACTATCTTGCGAGAAATCATGGCTATAAAAATGGCAATCAGCGTTCAGAATCTGGAACACATTAACAAAGAATGATACAGAGTAAAAGAACAAAAGTAGTAGATAGGATTTCGGAGAAGACTCGTAACGATTGGTAAAATGTGAAAATGTGAAAATACTTGTATTGTAGCTACATAGTTCTCTGAAATTAATTAATATTTAAATTAATGTTTTTAATCAAAGAAATTTGATTAATCTATGTCATTATTGGAAAATACATAAAAGAAAGAAACAAAACAAACAAAAAAACAAAAAAAATGGTGCTCAAGTATTAAAGCGGAAAAATCCACACAACTCACCATATGTGTTTGACATGCAAGTAGACATTCTAGTAGAGACACACGTATATATTAATATTTAAATTAATGTTTTTAGTCAAAGAAATTTGATTAATCTATGCTATTATTGGACAATACAGCGAAATTGTGCTGAAGTATTAAAGCAGAAAGATCGGTACAAACAACCCTATGGGTTTCAGGATCTCTCTGCAATTCACTGCATTGGAAGCCGCTGGTGATGTCTTCAAAGCCTTACAGTCCTGTTGCACTCCATTATCCGAATAATTCAACGAAGAGCCATGGAGGCCCAGCATACCGTCTTTTCGAAACGAACTGCCGGAATAACCCAAGGGGCCGCTTAACAGGCTATCTTGCGAGAAATCACTGCCGTAAAAATGGCAATCAACCTTCAGAATCCATAACACATTAACAAAGAGTGATACAGAGTAAAAAAAATGAAAGTAGTAGATAGGATTTCGGAGAAGACTCGTAACCATTGGTAAAATGTGAAAATACTTGTATTGTAGCGACATAGTTCTCTGAAATTAATTAATATTTAAATTAATGTTTTTAATCAAAGAAATTTGATTAATCTATGTCATTATTGGAAAACATAGCAAGAAAATGGTGCTCAAGTATTAAAGCAGAAAAATCCACGCAACTCACCATATGTGTTTGACATGCAAGTAGACATTCTAGTAGAGAAACACGTATACATTAATATTTAAATTAATGTTTTTAGTCAAAGAAATTTGATTAATCTATGTTATTATTGGAAAATACAATGAAAAAATTGTGCTGAAGTATTAAAGCGGAAAGATCGGTACAAACAACCTTATGGGTTTCCTTCACGGGGATCTCTCTGCAATTAACTGCGTTGGAAGCCGCGGGTGATGTCTTCAAAGCGTTACAGTCCTGCTACACTCCATTATCTGAATAATTCAACGAAGAGCCATAGAGGCTCACCATTTTGTCTTTTTGAAACGAACTGCCGGAATACCCAAAGGGGCCGCTTGACAGACTATCTTGTGAGAAATCACTGCCGTAAAAATGGCAATCAGCGTTCAAAATTCGGAACACATTAACAAAGAGTGATACAGAGTAAAAGAACGAAAGTAGTAGATAGGATTTCAGAGAAGACTCGTACGATTGTTAAAATGCGAAAATACTTGTATTGTAGCTACATAGTTATTTGAAATTAATTAACATTTAAATTAATCTTTTTAATCAAAGAAATTTGATTAATCTATGTCATTATTGGAAAATACAACAAAAAAAATGGTGCTCAAGTATTAAAGCGGAAAAATCCACGTAACTCACCATATGTGTTTGACATGCAAGTAGACATTCTATTAGAGAAACACGTATACATTAATATTTAAATTAATGATTTTAGTCAAAGAAATTTGATTAATCTATGCTATTATTGGAAAACACAACGAAAAAAATTGTGCAGAAGTATTAAAGCGGAAAGATCCATGCAAGACAATGTATGTGTTTGACATGCAATTAGATATTCCAGTAGAGAAACACGTATACATTGGAGTTATCAGCTGAAACTAGAGGCTGAAGTTGTCCACTGAAACTAGAGGTTGTAGCTATCTATTGTTGCTTATGCTTTAGCTCAGGCATCTGCTTTTGCGTCTAACTCTCTTCGTACCTTGGCTAGGCTGCTCTAGCTTGGTCATCTACAAATCATAGGCTTGAATTATCTAGAGGAAGCTTTCAGGACACAGTTGATTCAACGCATTCCCAATGAGAAGAAGAATTTTCCAATGGAGAAGAGCACTGCAATTAGAAATTAACAAGAAGGGGGGTTTTGGTTCGAAAAAGCATAATTATGGCAAATATATCTTCATGAGTGGGATTGCTTTGTTTCATCTTTCCCAATCTATTTATTTATTAAAGCGATCATAGGAATTATCCCACTAAGAAATCGATATTGTGAGGTAATCAGTTGTTTGAGCTGCGCCCCTTTTCTCTTTAATAAGCAAGCTTGTTGTGGATGAATAGTTGTTGTTGACGTCTAAACAGTTTCAATAATTCCTTTCCAATGTTGGGCGGGGACTAAACAACAGGCAAATACCATTGCTAGCACTACCATGGGGAACAAACACCTTTGTAGCTGTGATTGATACAAAACTATCTGAATAAGGAAATAGGGGTTTGCTCACTTCTGTAAAACCATTGCAATATATCAACCTTTACGGTCCGGATTTTGGTAAGAAACAAGATCATTTTTTCTTTGAAAGATTGATTGGACTGAAAAAATTTAAAAGTCAAACCTGCACCAATCAGAAGCTGAACACTAGAAAGGCAATGAAGTGATAAATTGAAAGAGAATTTACCTTTTTTGATGGGTTGGGCAGCTAAATGCTGATAAGGTAAAAGGATGCAAGGTCGTTCTTGCCGACCTTTATTTGTGCTACGATGAGGGAAGTGTGGGGCCCTGGTTCTACTGAAAGGGAAAAGGGTGAAAATTATAGCTGAATTTCCTTGGTTACATACTATATCTAGGAAACATCTGCAGATCTGGTGAATATATTTGAATTACTTGTCCAACATATCTAAAATTTTCTTCTAATTTACCATTCCTGTAAATTGAAAGGTTTAGACATAGAAGGCGCACATAAATTTTATTAGTTGCACTAGAACCTGCAATCATGGATACTTGCCATAATATGAACAAATTGAAGGGCAATGAAGTGATAAATTGAAAGAGAATTTACCTTTTTCGATGGGTTGGGCTGCTAAATGCTGATAAGGTAAAAGGATGCAAAGTCGTTCTCGCCGACCTTTATTTGTGCTACAATGAGGGAAGCTTGGGGCCCTAGTTCTATTGAAAGGGAAAAGGGTGAAAATTATAGCTGAATTTCCTTGGTTACATACTATATCTAGGAAACATTTGCAGATTTGGTGAATATATTTGAATTACTTGTCCAACATATCTTTTTCTTCTAGTTTACCATTCTTGTAAATTGAAATGTTTTCTTCATGCCTTCTCAGAATTCTAGGATGGTCTTTAATTTCCATGAAAAGTATCTCTATTATTCAAGCTATAAAATATATGGTGAGGCTAGAGAAGAGGTTTCTTCCTAACATAACATAGAAGGAGCCACCAAGAATCATGCACTCACTTTAATACATGAAGAGGAATAAAACATAGAGCCCAAGTTTTCCTTTTGATCTGCCTCAAAGAAGGCAGACCTAGGAAAGTAATGACAGAGAAGAACTAAACAAAACAAAAACAAAAAAAATAAAACCACTAATTTAGAGAGAAATTTTCACAAAAAGAGCAAAATATGCCTTTACCATAAGCTAGACCTGCTACCTTTGCCACCTTCCTATGAAGAATTCCCCCAATCAAAATTTAAAACAAAAATTGACATGTAAACTAGGTGCAAAGTTAACACTTAAGTAGGGGTTTTCCACCTCTAATTCCAAAACACATTTGCACCCAATTCCAAATCCTAAATTCTCCATTATCCCATAGAGACAATGTTGTTTCAAGTGAAGCGAATCATTGTTGATTTTTCACATGTTGTGAAGGCAAAGGGTTGTCCTCGATACTCCCATGTCAATGTGAATGATTTAATGTGATAACCAAAGGTTCATGTGAAACTTTAATGAATGATGCATCAAATTATTTTGACCTTAGCGGATAATACAACTAAAATGCCTCCAATTTTTCATATAGTCACCTATACTTAGTTCATTAGATTTGTTAGCCCATAGATCTACCACTCATCTAGGTGGGGATATTGATGGCCACTTGCCTATTTCACCTAGACCTCCAATTGGTTTCATTTGTTTCTTTGTTTCTTTCAGCGTTTACTATTTTTAGCATTTTTTATGGTCTTGAACTTCTGAAGCAGTTTTGACCCCTAAACGGTGTTTTTTTTTAACTCTGCAGCAAGCTATAGCTACAGGTCTGCCCCAAACCCTGTAGTACTTGGAGAGATATTTCCAACAAGGTATCGTACGCGCCAAACGAAGATAATATGACCAAGTTAAGACCCCATGAAGTTCGTTGCCCATCTAACCCCAATGGGGCCCACAAACTCTTGGTGTTTCATCCCCTATGGTTAGGGTTTTTTTTGTTTAGGGTTTTCCCTCCTTGTTCAATAATAAATAGGCCCTTGAGCCTTATTGTAAAGACAGTGCATAGGCATGGAGCAGCCACATCTCTTCTTAAAGATAAGCTACCATCCCCTGAGCTAGTTTATTTTTATTTCTCTATGTAAGCATATTTTAGTTTTTTGATATTAATGAAATGAAGTTTTATTTCTGCTGCATCTCTATGTATATGGGTATTTATGTATTTTGTCGTGTTCCTGCATAAGTCCAAATCAATTGCATCAGAGTGGTCTACTCTTTCTCAGTTTTTCTTTGCATAACCCCAACGAGGTCAGGGAATAAGAAGTTAGGGCTTGAACTGGTTGAACCTTTGCAAGATCAACCTCCCAAAACCCAACGACCTCCCATGGCGGAAGAAAAGAAAGACAAGAGGGCAGGAGATCCTTTCAAAATATTGCTTGAGGAAGCCCTCAAGCGACAGAGGAACGCGATGATGGATAATTTTGCTCAGATCCTTCGACGGTTACCCATAGCGAACACATCTTCATCCAGCAGTGACTCTGGAGGCGCCACTCATTTTAAGGTACAAGTTAACTTTGATATTCCCATATTTTAGGGCAAGATAGATGCAAATGTCATAGATAAATGGTTAAATCTGTCAGTTCATGACTTTTCCAATCGGGAAAATATTACTTTTGCACTTTTCAAAGCCGCCCCACACATCAAGGACTAGTGGGAAACCTACTGTGAACAAAAGGACAAGAGAGAATTCTCATTGTTTTCAGCCACACCCACTTGGAATTCTTTCTGAGACGCCATTAAGGAACAATATTACCCTATTGGGAGCTATGAATACAAATACATAAAGTGGACCACGCTACGACAAGGAAGGGACCAAGATGTGTCGGAGTTAAAAATGTTTTCCATACTCTTCACAAGAAGCTGGATGTCAAGGATTTTGAGTGGCATTTGGTACTCAAGTATCGTAGTTGTCTACACAAGTACATCTGAATGAGATGGAGTTCCTAAACATATTCTTGCTTAGCACGACATACCGATACGTTGTCAAGACTGAGCAAAGTTTAAACAAGGGAAACAAGACTTTGGATCTGCAAATCCAAAGCAAGGAAAAGGTGCCCCCAAACCACAAAGCAAAGTACAAAGCCAAGGCGAGGCAACCCAGGACAACCCGTCGAAGCCGCAAGCAAAGAACAACACCACAATGAAAAAGAAAGATACAGGAAAATGGTGTGAGTTCCATAAGAGCTCCACTCACAAGACAAGTGAGTGTTGGGCCAAGCAATGACTAGTGGTCGAGCTGAAGGCTTCCGAATCAGACACATGTTTTAAATCTAAGTCAGAACCCGACAAGGGGAATGAAAAAGGGAAGCTTATCATTTACGCAAAGCCCAGTGCAATTGTGGTCACCACTAAGATCCAAAAGAATGACCTTGAAGATCCAGAGGAGGGGTAACGCCTCTTCCACTCACCGATGTGGGTAAAGGGTTCTCCGCTGCAGTTCATTGTCGACGGCGGGAGTCAAAAGAACCTCATTTCAACAAAGGTCGTGAAGCAGTTGGACCTACTAACTACAGCACATCTGCAGTCATACACCATCAGGTGGCTTCACTAAGGACGAGATCTTTGCGTCAACTAGCAGTGTCGCCTTCCCTCCAACATCAAGCCCTTCACGAATGCGGTATTATGTAATGTTGCGCTTCTTGAAATTTGTGATGTATTATTAGGACAACCATACTTGTGGAAGCAACATGTTGTATATGAATCTATACCTCACTCTGTGATTACTACTTTAGGCAATAAGTGTATAGGATATCGGAGGTAGCCCTACCTATCACCATCTCTTTGATCACGTAAAAAAAATGCAGTAAGATCATTTCCTAAACCAGGAAAAAAAAATCCTTATGATTTGCCCTCAGGGCAAGAAGAAGGTTGTGGCCACGGCTTCAAGACAGGGCTCCTCTGCACAGCAACAGCAAATGTACACAATCGGAGGAGTACAAAGACATTTTCGCCTCACCTACAGGGGTACCTCTGCATTGTAAGGTTAAGCACTCCATCGAGCTTACCCCAAGCATGTCGCTACCCAATGGACCGATCTATCAACGCTCTATTCTGGAAAACGATGAGATCAAGAGGCAAATTCAGGAGTTGTTGCAAAAAGGGCACATCAGGCCAATCTCATCACCATGTGGGAGCCCGAATGTATTGGTACAAAAGAAAGACTTGGACCTGGAGACTATGTATTGACCATCGGGCGTTGAACAAGATCATTGTTCGAAATAAGTACCCAATCCCACGGATTGATGATCTTCTAGACCAGTTCAAGGGGGTCAAATATTTCAGCAAGATAAACTTGAAGTCTAGTGATCAACAGGTGCCTATCGAACCCTCCGATGTGTGGAACACTGCCTTCAAATCCAAGGAAGGCCTTTTCGAATGTTTGGTCATGCCTTTCGGGTTTTCGAATGCCCCCGCAACCTTCATGAGATTGATGGACAACATCTTGCTACCCTTCACCAATGCATTCGTGGTGGTGTATTTAGATGACATATTGATCTTCAGCCAAAGTTGGGAAGAGCACCTCCATCATATTCGACAGGTCCTTCAAATTCTGCGACAACACAAGTTGTGTGCCAATTTGGAGAAACGCACTTTTGGCATGACCCTAGTTCAATATCTAGGGTACATCATTGATGAGCAGGGTGTGCTTGTGGACCCAACCAAGATACAAGTCATTCAGGATTAGCCAACCCTAACCACTCTAATAGAGCTCCGCAACTTTCTGAGCCTTGCCAATTTCTATCGCAAGTTTGTGTTGGGGTTCTCTCATATCATTTGGCATTTAAGTCAAGTCACCAAGGGCACAGCGAAAGCGAAGTTTTTTTGGTATGAAACCCAAAAGAAGGCATTTGTCGAGTTCAAGCATCATCTATGCTATGCACCAATGCTCACATTACCATACCTGCAGCAACCATTTGAGATTGAGACAAACACCTCCGACTATGTTATTGGTGCAGTTCTTACTCAAGAGGGGCATCAAGTGGCTTACCATAGTGTGACACTTTCAGACACAGTCTAAAAGTATGGAAGGAAACGGTCATCCACATATACCACTGACCCCTGCAGTTCATACAGACACAAGGGAAGTTGCATAACGATCGCCATCAGAAATAGTACATATATCTGCAATAGTTCCATTTGAACATTAAGTACAAAAAGGGCAGCACCAATAATGTTGCAAACTGCCTCAACCGACCACCAATCATGGCGCTAATCACTGTGCTCAACTCCTGTGAGCACGAGACTTCGGAATGGCTTCATCTTTACAAGAGGAATCTAGAATTCGACAGCACATACCAAACACTCCCGAAATGTAAAAAGTTCCAACTTTTCACCTCCAGGATGCATTGTTATGCCACCTTGGACACATCTGTGTTCCTTCAAGCGAGCATCCCAAGATGATTTGGGAGGCGCACTATAGTCGAGTCGTTGGGCATTTAGGAGTAGAGAAAATAGTGGCAGTACTGCATAAGTATTTTTAGTAGTCAAACCTTCGTTAGGATGTTGGGAAGTACATTAGAACATGAACAGCCTGCGCCATTGCCAAACCAACCATCAAAAAGCAAAGCCTATATACTACTAGTCAACCTTGGGAATCCATCTCCATGGATTACATGTCGGGTCTTCCTTCTACTAAGCATAGCAACAACTATGTTTCCATGGTCGTCGACAGATTCTCTAAGATGACCATTAAGGTACCCTGCAAAAAAAGTATCACAACGAAGGCCATTGTTAAGCTCTTCTTTGAGCGAGTATGCGTACATTTTGAGATCCCACAGTCCATTATCTCATATCAAGACAACATATTCCTAAGGAACATTTTGGTCAAGTCTTTGGTTGATGCTAGATACCAAACTTACTAAGTCCACTGCTTTCCACCCCCAAACTGATGGCCAAACAAAGGTCATCAACAAGATGATCGCACACATATGTGCATGTACAACTCAAAGCATCCACGCAAATGGGATGAAAGTCTCCCCTATGTCAAGCATAGCTATAATAGAGCTCCCCACAGCTTAACGGGCCACAACCCCTTTGAAGTAGGGCTAGGATTTCAACCACCATGTCTCATTGATGTGGTCATACCATTTGCAACTACTCAAACAGATTCAGCTCACGTCCAATTCGAAGCCACCAAGGCTAACAGCTTCATTGAGTGCATTCAACACATCCGCCAGCACGTCCATGATATATTGGACAGAGTCAATGTTAAGTACAAGAAACGCTATGATCAGTATCAAGTGTCGCACAAGTTCCAAGTGGGTGACAAATTTTGGCTACATTTGCAAAAGGAGCGCCTCACTGGACCCCACCACAAGCTTCGCCCGCTCTGAAATGTGCCATACACCATCACCAAGGTTGTAAGGGGCAATGTCTTCAAACTCAGCGTTCCATTGTTCCTTGGCCTACACCCAATGTTCCATGTAGATTGTCTTCGACCATGCTTTCCACCATTGTTGGACACATCTGAGATTGCAAGACAACTCACACCAACAGAGCTAAACCCAGACTGCATGGAACAAGCCATAACTGATCAGACCATGGGCACGCAGATCAAGAACACTCGCCAACAAAGGATCCAGCTATATCGAGTTCTCAAAGCAGGCCAACTCCTTCATTAGGGCAAGCGGTTCACTAAGGACCAAGTTCAACAAAAAATTTCTCACCTCATTGAGGCTATGCACGCAATGAGGACCATTGCTTCCTAAGGAGGGAGGACTGATCCAGGTGGATATTGGTGGCCACACACCTATTCCACCTAGACCTCCAATTGGCTTCATCTATTTCATTGTTTATTGCATCATTTACTATTTTTAGCAGTTTTTCGGGCCTTGAACTTCCAGAGTAGTTTTGACCCCCTAAACGACGTTTCTTATAAGTCTGCAGTAAGCCCATAACCAAAAGCAAAGGCTTGCCGCAAATCCTATAGTACTCGGAGAGATATTTCCAACAAAGTACCATACATGCGAAAAGGAGATAATTGGCCAAGTTATGACCCCAAGAAGTTGGTTGCCCATCTAACCCCAACGGGGCCCACAAACTCTTGGTGTTCCATCTCCTGGGGTTAAGGTTTTGGTTGTTTAGGGTTTTTCCTTGTTTTTCACTAATAAATAGGTCGTCGAGCCTCATTGTAAGACAATTCAGAGGCATGTAGCACCCACATCTATTTTCATAGTTAAACTACCATCGCCCGAGCTAGTTTATTTTTATTTTTGTATGTAAGCATATTTCAATTTTTTGATATTAATGAAATGAGGTTTTATTTTTATTTCAACTCTATGCATATGGGTATTTTTGTATTTTGTTGTGTTCCTGCATAAGTCTGAATCAACTACAAGATCCAATTCTCTCTTCACATGATAATATGAATATTTATAGAAAATTTGATTTGGCTAATGGTAACTATCAATGTATTGTCCAACAGTGATATTTTATGTATCATTGATTTGAAAATGAGCATCAAGTCCCCTTATGATTATTGATTCCTTGACCTTAGATTTTTTTTGCCAAGGATGTGCCATGCCTAGGTGCATATGCCTTAAATTGATTATTTAAAGCATTACCAAGACCCCATGCATAAGTGGTCATTGTTTTTATTCTGACATCATAGAGAATGTCGCCCTCGCTACCCTTTTCAAAACATATCCATGTTATACACCATGTTAAGTTATACCAATTTGAATATGTACCTATGTGATGACCTATTTGAGTAATAATAGTGGAATAATATTCAATATAAAGTTTCAATTCCCATGAGGGTCACTTACTTTTGAAGCCATGGAGACACCTTGATGTAGTGGTCAAAAATGTGGTTGTGCCTAAAAATATTATATTAATGGTTGTGTGACTCATGCACGCATAAGCAGATCAAATGTGCGAACCCTTTCTAGGGTCCTTCAAATTGATAAAGTTTCCACAATAAATTTCACAACATATCAAATAAATAACGATAACATGTTTATCATAACAATACCTAGTTATAGTGGTTCGTTGCAATGCTCTTGTTGGGACCACCCAACTGAATTTGCCACCCTACCCATTAGGAAATATATCTGACTTCTTAGCCCAGGGAACCTACATAGGTTCCTTAGCCCTTCTATCCCAAGTCCAAAACATTACCATAGTGTACAAGATCCTCGCGCTAATACCCCCTACCCAACGCCAAAATCGATTCTTCACTATTTGTCCCACCCCAAAACCTCCCCTCCCCAGGTTCTCCCAAAGCCTCCTTAGAAGAATCTTCCCAAAGCTCTCCATAAGAGTTCCCCCTATCTCCCAAACTTTTTTTCACACTTATTCCCCTCGCCCCCTCCCCTTTGAGTTAATCCACCAACCTCCATCCCTCTGCTTGAGCCCCTCCCACCTTTTCTTTTATCCTCTAATTAATTCGAGGGAACAATCATGTCAAGGAATGACATGATTGTTAAAAGCTTCTTAAAAATAATTAGCTTCCTTCCCTTCCTTTAACAAAAAGTTAAAAGAACAATGTAAGAAATCCCCAAAAGATGGTACCTCCAATAGATCTAGTGGGGGGTTTGTTTCACTCAAATCTTAGAAATGTTTTGTTTTGTATTATCTTATGTAAAAAAAATTGGAGATCTCTTATTAGCCACTTCGATTGGTGCATGCAATCTCTGCCCCCTCCTCTGATAGAATGTTTATTTTAGTTCTTCAACCATGGTGTTTGCGTAACAGAGGCAACCATTAGCCTCTTTTGTTACTTCTTTGTATTGGACCAATGTTATCTAGTTTTTTTAATCAAGTTATTGGGCTCCCCTAAGGTAGTTTATTAGTACCTATTGGTTTGTCATCTCTCTTGTTTTCATTGAGTCCTAGTCTTGTTGTTCTTGTCATAGCCTTTTCCTATGTCTTTGGTGGGAGTGGTGATTTCATGGCTCTCCTTTTCCTATGTCTTTGATGGATTTCTCAATGAGTTCCAAATCAATATAAAGTCAAGATGATTCTCTGGTGGAAAAAGGCTTGCGAATTTTGTTGCGCCCTCTTCGTGTAGCATTCATGTCTCAACAATCTTGAAGATTTAGCTTACTACCTATTTTCATTGTAATAACATGATAAATTCAATTTTGTATAAATCTATTGGCATTTTTTGTGATATAACAGTGGGATTCAAGATAATCAAATGTCGAATAAAAAGCAAAGTGTTTACGTAACTATTGATATCGGGCTTCAAAAAAGAATTCAAAGTGAGGAATCGATCAATGGATTGAGCTCATACTCGAATGACACAATCGATTCTGACTACTATCAATATAACATTTAGGTATAATCGTCATGCCACCAAGATGACACACGAGTTTGACAATCAAGAAATTTGAACAAAGAACCTCATCACTCACATAACTTTATATAACATGAACTTGCCAAGTAAACTACCAAAGAGCACATCAACCCTTCTTTAAATAATTAAACATGAATAAAAAAAAGTATTGACCCATTTTAAATGTTACAAAGGTTATCCTTAAAACACTTCTAAAAAGGAAAATGGAATTAAATTTAAAAAGGAATTTACACCACATTGCATAAATTAACATTATTAAAAATACAGGTGGGAGGGGTGATTCTTGGCCTCAATGGAAAAACTGAGTTTCAATATATGTGGGGATTGGGATCAGCCACCAATAATCAAGGGGATTAGGATCTAGCCATCAAAAAGAAAATTCAGCGAATTATGACATTTGGTGAATCGATGATAGTGATTCGGCAAGTATAGGAGGCTAAACATCACATGGATCCTTCTCCAACTTCAGTAATTTGAACAAGTTGATCTCTTTCATGTATTAAGGAATTTAAATTCCATAGCGGACACATTAGGAAACAGAGGAACAAGGTTGTCTCAACAAATTCTAGAATTAAACAATGATCATCAACCAATCTCCCCATTGATATGATGTTTTCATATAGCATAAAGGAAAATAAAAATCAATTTATAAACATTTAATATGGAGGAAAGTTGAATATTTTATGAAGCATGCAATCTGTCAGCGAATTAATGTATTTGATTTGAGGGCCTCCAAGGCATGGTGGTCATCATCCTCTGACTAGCGTCAATCACCCCCCATGGAGTAACACTGTCGTCTCAACATTAACACTTGGCTCATGCACTTATTCTCCCTCCGCCTGGTGTTTTCTTAGATGAATGTTGGGTTTTGTGTTTAATTAGCCAACTAAGAAAGCGGCATTTAATTCACATCAACATCACGCCAACGCCATTTCTCTATTTTCTCCTAGCAAGTGGTTTTTTCCGCAGGGAATTCAAAGACATTTTCTCTTGGAGCTTCCAGTCCCACATTCAATGGACACTGGCCAAGATAGAAGAGGTCATTATGGTTTCCACTGTTCTAACACCGGGATCCCTCATGTTTGTGTTTGTCTAATAAGTATTTATATCCTCCTCTAGGCTTTAAACATTGCATGGTATGGTTACAACATCTGTGTTTAATCAAGCTCATCCTTGCAAACACAAGCTCATCCTTGCAAATTATTGTTGTTGGGTAATTACGCCATGGCGAATGTGGGTTCCTCTTCCCATGAAACCAAATCTGTAAACATCAACGTAATTCTGGACAGGGTTCTCGAGATTATGGAGAGCATGCAGCGCCCCTTCAAGCAGAGACAAGAAGTTGAGGAAAAGGCTCGCAATTCTCTTCGATTGTTAACCAATTCTAAAACTCAAGCTAATGTGAATCAAAATTGATCGCCTCCAACGTGAATTAACAACCAATCACTGCAAAATGGAGGAGATGGGGTATTTGCCTGTTGCCAAGCTTCAGCTAGCTCCAGTGAATGAATCCAGAGAAGAGGCAATGAGGAAAAGATGAAGGTTGATCCAAGCTCCAAACCAGCCAAGCTAACTCTGAAGATACGCTTTTGGTGGCAAGTTTATATAATTTCCCCTTTTAATCTTAAGTTTCTAACGTTGTGCAAGTTTTGTATGTATTCAGGCATCTACTTTAGAGAGCAAGATTTTGATGGAACTTTATGAATTATGTAAGGGTTTTTGCCCATAATCCAGTTTCTGTCACCTCTAACCACTCCTTTGAAAAGCAAAAAAATAAAATTATTAATTGAACACTACATTAAAAGGCTAGAAATTCATAAATAAAAACTTTTTCCCTCAATAAAATGTCAACCTTTCAGGTTTGTTTCCAGTGTTTCATTTCTTACAGTATGGTACCACAGAGCATTTTATAATTACTCTCAGCATTCTTTGTTCATATTTAGTTGAAACACCAAAGCGTTTGAATGCAACTAAAGGGAAACCTCCAAAAACACTTATTTCAAAAACATTGTCCAAACATAACTAAAGGTTACCTCTAAAAGCAAACGCGTGATGTATCGGATTTTTTTCAGAATGAGGTCAAATTTCACGAAGATTCTTTCAAACTATCAGCAATTTCATATAACGAAGATTGCAATTTCAAAATAAACTGAAATTTGATATAATGGCAAATAGAAAATTTTGTTTCAATTAGAGGTAACGACAAATTTTACAGGTAGTTTATTTACAGACTGAATACCTTCGTTATATCAAGCACTTTGATGTCCCTATTGGATTAGACACTAAAACCAGCCTACCAGGGAAACAGAGTGACAGCCTACCAGATAGGGTACCGTATCATGGACAGACATTTCCCTTTCCATGATTGTGAACGCATACAGTTTTAATTGTAAATTTATTCTGGTAAATGTTGATGTACTGAGGTCAAAGTAAATCGGGCTGGAGCTTATTTTAAAGAATTTGATGGATATGGCTGGTCAGTTCAGTGACTAAATGGAGCATTTTTACCTTTTTAGAAAACTCCGAACATATTTTATTCTGGTAAATATTGATGTACTGATGTATTGGCTGGTCAGTCAGGACCTTCTGTGCTGTATAATGACTAATTTGTATTCCTGCCTTTGTCAGACTTTATGAGACTTAATGACAGCTTTTGAAGCTGCTGGTATAGGCTTTCAAACAAATAAAAATGGGAGTATTTAAAGTTTGGTAAAAATCTCCAAAACATTTCTCTGTTAGGCACTCGTTGTATACAGAAAAACATATTTCTATGTTAAGGACTCGTTGTATACCAAAAAACATATTTCTCTGTTAGGCACTCACTGTATACATAAAAACCATCTGGTTGGAATTACTCTGTCTGTTGCAATTACATGAATAGAACCACATGATGCTGCTAGTATAGGCCTTCAAACAAATACAAATGGGAGTATTTAACTTTTTGTAGAAATGTCCAACATATTTCTCTGCTAGGCACTCGTTGCATACAGTAAAACATATTTTATGTTGGGCACTCGTTGTATACAGAAAAACATATTGCTTTGCTAGGCACTCACTGTACACAACAAAACCATCTGGTTGGAATTAGTCGGTTGTGATTAATGGAAGAGGAGCAAAATTATTTGCAGTTCCAAATAATTAGCAGGTCGTAACTGGGGATCTAAGATGGCATTATCAGTGATGAACGAAGAAAATTAATGGGAGGTCAATTATGTTGATAACAGGAATTAATTGTATGCCGTTCACTGGCAGCTGAACAAAACCTTTTGTTACATTACATATTATAAAAAATATAACGCAAATCAACCGCAACTCAGTAAGAATGTACATTCATTGTTGGTAAAAGCGCTACATCTAATTAAATGCAAAAAAAACTGACTTCGTATGTAACACTTCAGAAGGTGATTCTAGAAATACAGGTCCTCTTAGACCAGAAGATCTGAAATGATAAGCAGATTTGAGGATGGAAAGCTTGGCAAACAACTAAAAGAAATGAAAACTTCTGCCCTAACCACTAATTTCCGCCAAAACAATCACATATTTCAGACAAACCGTGAGCATGCTTCAAAGGAGCTGCATACATACAGCAACACCTCCGCCATGTGTCATCAGTTACCATCATCAATGAATCCTACTAATAACCCCAAATCTTAACCCTAGAAAACACCAAAAAAATGTATGAGCTTTTTCCTAAGTAGTACGGCACAATCTAAACACCCCCGGAACATGATGATGGGCACAATTGCATTGTTTTTCATACGAAAGCACCCGTCGTCTGTTCCGGCATATATACAGGCCAAACTCAAAAGGCAAGCGTCGGCATTTAACGGAAAATACATAAAAGGGTAAAACTTGACTCAGTTAAAGCCGTCAGAAATTTTAAGGGTTTTCAGCTCCGGCGAATGCCCTCTGAAGACCATCGTGAAAAACAAGTTGTTTTCATCATACGGCGGCTAAAAATAATAAGACTTGTGACCTCTCAGACAAATGCCTCATTTCGCATCAAGTATTATGCGCATCAGACTCGTCATCAAATTTGGCATCACGGAGAATCACAACAACAGTTTACTTCAAGCATCCAAAAACACGCTAAAAATAATAAGACTTGTGACCTCTCAGACAAATGCCTCATTTCGCATCAAGTATTATGCGCATCAGACTCGTCATCAAATTTGGCATCACGGAGAATCACAACAACAGTTTACTTCAAGCATCCAAAAAAACACATGTAGAGCATGAACGAGATCTTACCTCTACAGCTTGAGATGAAAGCACTGCTCCGCACCCAAATATAGAGAAAAGGGCGACTCAGACTAGGGTTTTAGATTAGGGTTTACCATCCATGGTTGCCAATGGTTGCGTTAACCTCGTAAACGAATGCTGGTCACATGAATGAAACGACCGCAACAAGCATATGGTATCCAATGAACGATTACCGTATGCTTAGCGTTAGCGTTATAGTTATTTTTATCTTTGTTATTAACATTTTGAATTATTAATTTTGAGTTTTACCTTCGCATAAAAAAAATGGTTTTAGTCTTACAAAAAAATAAAGCCAACATCACCAAATCTATTTCCAATGAGGACATGTGATTTCCATGAAACCAAATACTACTCCCAATTGCATTTTACTCCTCACAATACTCCTCACACTGGGAGGTCATTATCATTGTATTAACTACAAGTATTATATTGTTTAAAGACAAATTTCGGCAAAATCACATACAAAATCATTTGTCGACGCTTTTCGAACCAACCAGTGTGGTTCATCGGCAAGTTGAAGATCAAATCTGAGCGATGCAATAAATAGGGACAGCAGGCCATTTCAACAGCGAAATTGACAGGAAAACGGTTACCAGGCCTCTAACAGCTAGATTTGACCAGGCCCCCGCGGAAGTACCTAAATTTATTTAGCTATTATATTTATCCATTTATTTAATAATATATTAATTTCCATTGTCCTTATAAAA
>APFE030118112.1:50395-81571 GCA_000404065.3 Pinus taeda
GAAGTGAAGTTAGACAATTTAATTAGTTGTAATACTTATTTCTGGTCCGTATTTCTGGGCCGAATGACTAAAAATGAGATTTTTACAGACAAAAATTGGAATAGCTGCATTCTCTATTTAATCCTGGAACAATTTTTTGATATTGTAAAACTAAACCAGTAAGCTATTGTGCTTTCTTATTAAAAATACAATTAACTTCAAACCTGCTTCTCAATTGTCATCAACAATTCGCATATATCAAAACAGTAAAAATTTAACACTCACAAATCTACATAAAATATAAAATAACGAACATAAAAAAACAAATAACCATCATCAATTTCAACTCCACAAGCCAGACTCCAGTGTGCAACAGCCGAATACTATTTTTCCCAAGCAGGGAAATGGATCAACTGCCGGTGATGATATCCATGGTCACATTAATAGATGGAAGTCATGAATGGTGTATGATGTTGCACGTCGTACGTGATGGGGAAACACGTGGGGCTGGGGGTTGTGATCGTTGTTGGAACCAATCAACATAACTGCACGTTGCACAGTGCCGACGGTCGACCCACATATGACACTGAAAATACGGTGGGTAGTGTTTGGGCCGCTACACCACCGTCCTAGCCATGACGCAACTCAAAGGACGCAGGCAGGGCTGGAATCACTAAATGAATGTAGGGCAGTTGTGCACACTTCACAAACCTCAGTCACAACTTCAGCCTGACCATTGATATACAATCAATCAATTCAATTCCGTAGCCACTACATGCAATCAATTGAAATTGAAATCAGCCTAACTGTCTCCGTCGCCATCACTATCACCATCACAAGACGTTGTCGTGTAGCGAGCAGAGCATTATGATGTTTTTCAGATGTCCACCCTTCATTCCACAAGATTTGTAGCAGATCGCCCTAGGCCCGTAAGAAACGTCGAGTAGGGTAGTGGAGCAATGGACGTAGAGATGGAATTTGACGGCAAATTACCCGTCATGGGCTGATTTGCCCGTTAAATACAGTAAAAAATTCTCACAAACCGTCAACATTTTATATTATATATGCATGGATTATGCGTGATTGTTGAATTTAGGGAATGGTTGATCATATGTTATGGGACTCTTCCACGGTCCACCTCGCATGGTGAACGGTAAGTTGTAGCCTAAGTTTATACATACGACGACTTATCGTGGATTCACTTGGTATGTACTCCACATGTTTGGACATTCAATGTACTCCAAATGTTTCAAGTTTTTTGGATTCGCTTAAAGGTACATGTAGAAAAAAAAACACCCAGCAATTACATTATTTGATGATTTGGATAGACGGCCAGAATAGGGGTTGCCCGAGTTATGTCACGTTTGAGGTTTGAAAGATAGATGATAGATTGCATAATAAGGAGGAAAAATAAATCCAACTTGAGATAGCAATCCACTTGACAAATTGTACGTAAAAGAGTATTAAGCGTTGCCATGTGTTCATAATAATAATATTTATCAAGGAGGAAAAATAATTCCAACTTTAAGGAATTTAGCCTTTTGTGATCCATAATTTTGTTTAGAGAATAATTTCGGCAAAATCACATACAAAATCATTTGTCCACGCGTTTCGACCCATAACAATGGAAAATGAAGTCTATAGATGTCTTCCATTCCTGGATGTTCTCATCTCGAAGAATGAGGATGGTTCCTTCTCTCACCAGGTTTTTTTTCGAAAGTAAACGCATACGGATCAATATATGCATGCTTCCTCCCATCATTTCCCTGCGCAGAAGTTAGGGGTTCTTAGCACGCTTGCTACCCGTGCTGTAAGAATATCTGATGAGAAGAGCTTGGAAAAGTAGAAGGCTCATCTCCTAGATGTCTTTGTGAAAAATGGTTATAGTAGGCATCTAGGGCAGAAAGCTTTCCTCAAGGCACATAAAGAGCCTTCAGTCCATAAAGATCCTAAAGACCGTGTCATAGGGGTTCACCTGCCTTACATCCAAGGAACCACTGACAAGATTGCCAGGATTCTGAAGAAGCATAATGTTTTCGCAACCTTTAGACCTCTTAATACCATCCGTGGCTCCCTTAGGTCTGTGAAAGATCCGATCGATCCTAAGGACATGAAAGGCGTCTATGTCATTCCATGTTCCTGTGGGACACCATATATTGGTGAGATAGGTCGCTCTATCAATCAAAGGATTAACGAGCATTCTGCGGACTTAAGGCATGGAAGGGCCAAGTCCTCGGCCTGGCAGAGCATGCCGAGAAGACTAAGCATCATGTATGTATTGAGGAGGCTCACGTCATTGCAAAGGTTGCGCAGTTTCACCATCGGAAGTTTAGAAAGGTTGCGCAGTTTCACCATCGGAAGTTTAGAGAGGCCCTGGAGATTGAAAAAAGGCCCAAAAATCTTAATAGGGATGACGAATGGAAGATTAGCACTTGCTGGATCCCAACCCTGTCTTCCTAGCTGCCTCATTCCTTCTTCTCTTTGGTTTCATGGTTCCTTTATGCTCTCTTTTCCGGTGGGTCTATATATTTTTTGTGTCTCTTGCCCCTTTCCTAGATAGCGAAATTTGCCTTATGTTGGGGTATGGCGTAAGCTTTTTTTGTATAGTATTATGTACTTCATGGATCCTAGTTAAATAAATAAATAATTAAAATTCGATTAAATTTTTTTAATAAGAACATTTACCTAATAAAATGGTAATTACTAATTTTTTTTTTTTTTTCTTACATATTAAGGTAATATATATGAATGAGATTTAATAATATTAAAGTATAGAAATCAAATAAAAAATATAATGAATTAAGCCCTAGAATTAAAAATAATAATGGGTTTATAATAAGGTTCTCAGTATTTAAAGAAAGTGTAATGAGTAATAATATTATTAATTTATAAGGGTAATGGTAAATAATTATCTTAATATTGCAATAACAATATTCACATTAATATTTGATAATATTATATTGATATTATTTAGAATATTAGAAATGATAATTTATTTAATTGGGTAGATAGGAGTAATATTTACCATTCTAATTAGATATATTATTCTCATACTAATATAATGGTAATATTAGGAATATTAGTAAAAATGATAAAATAGTTTTTAAGGTAAGTACATAAATAGATTAAAAAAATAAAAAATGAAGTTCTAGATGTTTAAGAAAGAATATTTACCTTCTTATTCTAATAAGGAAAAAAAGGGTAATTATTAATAATATATTAGGTAAATATGATTAAAAAAGATGTTTGCATAGGTTATACGTTAATATTTTGATAAAATAATAATTGAATTAGGTTCGAAAATTAACAATAATAGGAATATTAACCATTAGATTTCTATTATTGAAATGGATAATATTTATTATTGGTATTATATAAGGGTAAGGGTATTGTAATAATAATATTTACATTATTAAGCGGAGATATCTAATATTGTGTATCATATTTATAATTATATTATATATAATATTATATTATATATGGGTTAATGGGATAGAAATATTTACCATTTTATTCCTCATCCCAATATAGGGTATATATCAGTGTTATTATTAATGACTTTTACGGTAGAAATAAATATATTAATTAAATTAAGTCCCTGGTAATATAAAAAATAAAAATAAAAAAATAATGAGTTTTATAAGGACAATGGAAATTAATATATTATTTTTTTTCTCGCTAAAAAACTAATCTATTATTTACAGTAACAGGCAAAACATTACAGTCATATAGTGTCTTCACCAGAGGCTAAGCCTTGGCGTTCTGAACTGAGAAAGATCCTCATAGGAGCAGCGCTCGCAGGGGCACCATACTTGAACACAACATCCTGCTTCTGACCAAAAAACATCCCACGCAGGGGTACTGTGACTCTTAAAAAGGAGCATCCAAATCAAAATGAGTAACCCTCGCAGGGGCAGCAGACTACCAACAGTATTATCCCACGCAGGGGCAGCAAAAAACATGACCAGAAAAGCATTGGGATTACATGACATAAACCGAAAGCCGAAGCAAAACCTGAGGGATGCTGGAGAGGGTGAAGCTGAGCGCAGGGCCAACTACTCCTCCGGTTCCTCTTCGACCACCGGGCACCATCCAAATCTTTCAGCTTCCTTTGCAGCAGGGTGGGTACCCAGGTTGGCGTCGTCCGCCTTAGAAGTTGACGCCCCCTGAGGCTTGGGAGCTTGTTCTGCAACCATTCCTAGCATAGCTTCGACAAATTCTGAGCCCTCGTCCTGGTGCGATTTTTTGCCGCGGAGCTCTTCACTTTCGGTTGGCGTTTCCTCCAGGAAAAGTACCGACACATGAACATTGATGCGGGGTCTGTCCAACGAGCTGCTGAAGGTAAAAATGGCCGAGCCAAAGGCCGACGAAGGAGTTGAAGGGTCTGGGCTGCAAGAGTCCACGAATTGGTTGGCTTGGATAGGCGTGGCGTCAGAGAAGCGATGGCAGCAGCATCGACAGCGATGGGGGTGAGGTTCCTGAGCAGGAGGCCGAGAGGACCCTCCCCGAGCCGAGCCTCGACGGCTAAGCAGGCGCTGTCGTGGCCTGACCATTCTTGCAACAGAGCCAAGGATAAGGAGCCGAGCGGGATAGGGAGGCGGAATTGAGGCAGAGGCGAGCGGGCGGCACTTGAAGGACTCCAATTCGCAGCCCCCTCACCCTTCAGATCTACAAACAGCGAGCAGAGGGATGGTAGGTATGGTCTCCCTGAGAGCTGATGACCAGGCGGGAGCCGGAGCGACAAACGCCGAGTGCTGAGCATGAACCAGCATGCTCTGAGCCTCCCCATCACCTTTTTTAAACACTGTAATGCTACCTCGAACCTCGATCGCCATAACTACTCGTTGCAATCGAGCCTACGAAATGAACGGAGCATTGAATGTGTTCCTATGTTAAACCCCGCCATATATTCCTTGGCGACGATCGGGCATTGAATGCCTGCATTACACTTGAGGCAGCACATGACCAGCATGTGGCTCCTCATTATCTTCAGTCGTGTCACCCGCATCCGGGAGAAATTAATATATTATTAAATAAATGGATAAATAAATAGTTAAGTAAATTTAGGTCCTTCCCCAGGGGCCTGGTCAAACCTAGCTGTTAGAGGTCTGGTAACCGTTTTCCTGTCAATTTCGCTGTTGGAATGGTCTGCTGTCCCTATTTATTGCATCGCTCAGATTGGATCTTCAACTTGTCCTGACGATGAACCACACTGGTTGGTTCGAAACGCGTCGACAAATGATTTTGTATGTGATTTTGCCGAAATTTGTCTCTAAACAAGATTATGGATCACAGAAGCCTAAATTCCTTAAGTATTATATTCTTATATTTATCAATTTCCACATCAAAGGAGATTTTTAAAAAAAAAAAATTATCTTCTTCTTTCTTTTTTTTTCTTTTTTTAATCCTATTTTAAAGGTGGCAAACCTTAACCTAATTTACTTGTCAACCAATTCAAAGTAAACTAAGTCACTTAAAATAACTCGTTTTATCCAAGTGGATACTAGTAGCCACCCACCTATTCCACTAAAGAACAATTCTCAATAGTGTTTCTAAAGTTTTTCGAGTCCTATATTTTTTGTTCCATTTTGAGGCCCTATTTTTTTGACATGGAGGGGACCAAGTATGTACGCTTGCCTAGGCCCCAGTGGGTATGTGTAATTCTCGACTAAACCTTTCCAACGAGCTACCAAGCGCACCAAATGAAGACCGCATGCAAAAGTTATGACCCCAAGAAGTTGGCATACCAACTAACCCCAATGAGCCCACAAATCTTTTGGTGTTTCATCTCCTACGATTAGGTTTTTGGATGTTTAGGCTTTCATCATTGTTGCTTATGTTAAAAAGGGGCTTTGTACTTCATTGTAATGCACTCTAGTGAATGTTTGTAATTGTCACATCTCTTCTCAAAGATAAACTACCACCACCCCAGTGGGATGTGTAATTAACGACTAAACCTTTCCAACAAGCTACCAAGTGCATCAAATGAAGATCATATGCAAAAGTTACGACCCTGAAAAGTTGACATACCAACTAACCCCAATGAGCCCACAAACCTTTTGGTGTTTCATCTCCTAGGGTTAGATTTTTGGATGTTTAGGCTTTCATCATTGTTGCTTATATTAAAAAAGGTCTTTGAACCTCATTGTAATGCGCTCTAGTGAATGTGTGTAATTGTCGCATCTCTTCTCAAAGATAAGCTACCACCATTCAAGCAAATTTGTTTCATTCCACATTTTTACAGTGTCAACACTTTCAATTTATTTATAGAAGTGGAGTTTCATTGTATCTTTGTGTTGTTTTTATAAATATGTATTGCATTTCATTCCCTTTATAAATTTGGATCATCATTGGTGATCTATAAAGGGGTAGACTTTCACTCTTACAAAATGGTTTTAGATCTTGGTTCATTAACCTACTTTCTTATGTTTAAAAAAGATGAGCTCTTAGCCAATTGAATGCAATTTTAGGTCTTATTCTAAGACCAAAAGGCAATCTTAAGATGAATTATACAAAAAGTTGAAACAAAAAATAAAAGTATACAAGTAATGATGGATTGTATATCAAGGTTTATTTATAGCATATATGATCATAACAGGATTTAAAATTTGTTTTTCTTTTGCTTGCTAGTTGATGTGAGTCCTCAAATGATCGTGTGTCTAACCTGTGGTTGAGGTAACCACAACCCAGGAGCATCTAAGTTGTCAAAATCACCTGGGGATTACACCCAGCTTGACCACACTAGATCTTAACATGCTGGATTTTTCCCATGGATTTTTGAAGGAGTGACCTTTAAACCACGGAGTGCCTTAACAGAACACCCTATCACTTTTTGCTCTATGCCTCATGGGTTAGGTTTTAAAATTTGTTAATAGCAAATTTAAAAATAATAATTCAGCTTCACCTAGTGTGCATACCACTAAGTGGCAACTTATAGATGGTCGGTGTGCACATGACCTCGTGTGCAAACCAATGAGCATCAGTTTGAAGAAGGTGGAGAAAAGTGAGCAAGCCAACAAGAGGTCGAAAAAGTCAACAAGCTAGCACACTTAGAAATGAATGTACCCAATGTTGTGCATGCCCCTAATTCACCTTCCCCTGATGTGCAGACAACTAAGCAACAATTTGTAGAGGGTCATAAGGTCACCATGTACACAGTGAACATCATATTCGCAAAGGTCTAAAAAGTAGGCTAAGGTAAGGAATTAATCATTCTAAAGTTTGTAATTATTTACTACTAAGGATAGGAAAAGGCAGGGGAGAACTATAATAACTATGAGAGCAAAAAGTGGGAGCATATATGACTATAATGTGTGGGAAAAAAGTAGAAGAGGACTATACTAGCTATGAGAGTAAAGAGTGAGAGCATATATTACTATAATGTGTTAGAGAATATCATGCACCTAGCAAATGAGAAGGGAAGTGTGTTGGTGTGCACAAGATAATGTTGGGTGTATGTCGAAGCCCATTTGTTAGAGCGAGCTCTGAAGACAAATAGAGCAAATGGATAATTGTGGTCTAAAGGCACATGGAAAAGGGATGCAAGGTTCATGGCTAAGCAAATCAAAGAACAAACTGTGAAATGGCTAAAAGAAGAAAGACTGTCATAAACTATGGGTTAATATTACAAGTTTACAAGAGGACATTTAACATTTGGCTTAACAACTAAATAAATGCTAGCATTACTTGGATTTAGAAAAAGTTTCCAAGCAATCATAATCTTAACCTAACATTTCCATAAAGGATGTGGAGCTTGACCTCAATATGAGGCCAAATAAGGCCTCGAAATCGTTGATCGGATAAAATAAAATAGTGTCAATATCTAATATGCCCTAAAAAAACATATTCAATGAAACGTAAAATTAAATCTTTGGTTTAAAATGTGTACTTCAACTAATATAAAAGCAACATCAATTACTAATAGTCCCATGATGGTAGGGACTAATAAGACCTCAATTGCCATTGTATTCTAGGAAAAACTTTTTGAATGACAATGTAGATTTCAAAATTGGGTAACACCAAGATGAAAAAGTCGTACATGATGCACAAAGTAATTCTTAAGTAATTATTATAAGAATTGATGATAATACAAATAATCAACCTTGGTGGTTGCTCTAATCCCCTAGAGAGGAAATAATGTATCCAATCATTTAGATAGAATGAATGGTTTTTGCTTACACTTACCAGCATTTGAATCCACATGATACCAAAAACATTACACACTAGAACCTATTACCAAGCCAACCATTTTGATTAAAACAAAGGCCTTTCTATCTTTAGTTAGAATAAATTATCCAAAAGGAACTCCATAAACTCTTAGATTCAAGAATCATAATCCTTATTTGACATTCTTCTCACCTTACCAACTTGGCACTTGTTCAATATTGTGGTTGCTCTAATCCCCTAGAGAGGAAATAATGTATCCAATCGTTTAGATAGAATGAATGGTTTTTGCTTAGACTTACCAGCGTTTGAATCCACATGATACCAAAAACATTACACACTAGAACCTATTACCAAGCCAACCATTTTGATTAAAACAAAGGCCTTTCTATCTATAGTTAGAATAAATTATCCAAAAGGAACTCCATAAACTCTTAAATTCAAGAATCATAATCCTTATTTGACATTCTTCTCACCTTACCAACCTGGCACTTGTTCAATATTATGGGTTGATTTTGGAAACTTTAAAGAAATTGTGAATTTCATTTGTCTTTATGAGAAAAGAATAATCATAATCCAAATGGGGCCTTCCAATTGTCAATTTGCAAGAAATTCTTTACAATTAGGATCATGTAGAGTTAAACATTTTACAAGTATTGATCCACTATAGGAAGTATGTGATTCCCTAGCATGTTACAGGGACTTCGTTAAGCAATGGTTTGAAACACATAGAGTGAAATGTAATCTCCTTTAAGTAGTTTAGAAATTGATGTTGATGTTTGGGGTAGTTCTTGAAACAATCATTTGGAATTCTAAAACATTGCGATGGTTTTTGAAACACAGAGTGAAATGTAATCTCCTTTAAGGAGTGTAGAAATTGATGTTGATGTTTGGGGTAGTTCTTGAAACAATCATTTGGAATTCTTAAACATTGTCTAACTCAAGTTTATGGACCAAAATTTTGACAAAAGAGTAAAATTTAAATTTTGATAAACTTAGATAATAATAATAATGATCTTTTTTTCATAAATTTTACTTTTAATATTAATATATAGTTTGTTTATAAATATATATTTTGCAAGAAAAATTGGTTGGGTATTTTTTTCCTATTTCAAGGATGATATAAGGTGAATTGGATTATGTATAAGTTCAAGGTTTTGTCAATATAGTGTTTAAGACCATTATAACAATATACTTATTAAGAGCTCAATGTGTTACTTTTGGGAATCGAACTTGGGTGGAGAGGATAACACATATTCTCTTTTCTGCCCAAACTAAACTTTAATGGGTCTAACGGTTAAGATCATGTGTTTCCTCCTAAGAAATCATAGGTTGAAATCCAAAGGGTGTAGGGCATGTACACCTTCGTAACCTTTAGCAATCAAATTGCTATACATAAATAGGTCTCTTATCTCACAAATAAGGGGGTATAATACGCCAATTTGATATCATATATAAATATATATATATATATATATATAAGATAAAGTAATCATTTATTTGGAATTTGTGATTTCCTCTTAGTTCTCCCTATGTATAAATTTGGATAGAGTATTATAATTTTAATAGAAAAATTAATACAATGTTTGGTTTAGGGACCAATCTTTAGAAGTGGGAGGGCTAAGTAGAAGAGGAAGAAGTTAAAAATAATATGTAAAAGAGAATATGATGCTTTTATGATTTTGGTGCTTTTGATGGTCATGCACTTTTTATAATTTTCTTTTGATAATCTCACATATATGGTGAAAAAACTAAGTCTTAGTTGTGGTCATTAATTATAGTATTTCAAGTTATTATTTAGTTAAATAGGTATTTAAAAATGTATTTTATGATGATGATGATTAATGTTCATTGATATTATAATTGGACTGTTGATCTTTGTAAAGGGTACTTAAATTTAGTTAGAAACTTATTCTTATACTCAAAAAATAGCAAGAGAAGCATTCCAAGATTGCCATTGTTTCAATGACTTGGGAGGTTACGAAGGTCAATATTATAATAGATATTTTTATTGAGTAATTTGGGTGTACTCATGGTAGTCTAGAAGAAAGCACCTTTCCTCTTCAACCCTAGTGTCATAAAGATGCTAGATTCTTACATTAAACAATGTTTTGGGAATTGTCCAATGCCTAGTTTTGCTACGTAGCTCATGGGAGTTGGTTCGTATTTTAGCAATGTTGATTTTTTATTTGTGCTAGTCGGAACTAAAATATAATTTTGATTTTTCAGATCAAGTTGAATACCTCCTTATGGTATCTTACCTTCCTTTTATTTTTAACTCTTTAGTGCATCAAAAAATCCTTTTAAATTTAAGTCTGTTGTAGGATGACATCTCTTATATTCCCCAATGATTTAGCAAAGACTTGGTGTCTTGATGCCCTCCTTTCTTGAATTGGTGGTGGTTATGGTTGGAGTTAGAATTTTTTGGGAACCTCTTGTCATCCAGGTTGTTTATCTTGCTCTTGTAACATTAAGTCTCTAGCCATGGTTGTGCATTCAATGGGGGAGAGACCATGGTTCTGCACTCAATGGGGGAGAGACTCACTTCTATGAGGAAGATGATATGAGAGTATATATTGCTTTTAATGCTAAGATTATAAAATTCTCCAAGATTCGACAAACACCTTAGCTAATGGCATAGCTCCAAATTACTGACTAAAACAAGGTGTGTTGGAATTGAATTATAATTCATCCACTATATGCCCAGTGCCATGAACTTTCATGGTTGGTATATGATTAACATAATTTTGAATATGTTGCACAACATGAGCCATCACGTGCCCTTGGCATCCTCGCGATCCCCAAAGGCAATATATGGTTATCCTCGTGCAATGATTGTTTTGGTTATGTAGTCAAGACCTCAGCGAAGAGCGTCCTGTCACTTATCACTTATAACACAAGGCATGTATACTTGGTGGCTGGCATGCGTCAAAGGATGGCATATGTTTCAATTGTTTTGGATTCCTCCGCAGCATTGCAAGGCATTTTATTAACATGCGCTTGAAGATTACCCCCTGTACCACCTTCAGATTTTGGGCAACCTTTCAAGGCATTCCATTTCAGGATGGTAGTTGATGGGGTGAAACTACGCTTTTACGCTAATCCGGACTTTTACTTAATTAAACTCCTATTTAGTTAAACTATCAGGCCCCCTCGTTATTGGACTCAAAACAGTGTAAATTTCCATTTAAACCTTTAATATCGTTATTCTGCTATAATAGCATAATTCCTTTATTTACCTGAAATACGCAAAAACTTCAATTATCACGCGGAACCAAAAGGAAATAACACTTTCGTTCTATAAACTTCTCGGGTCCGAACTTTGAATTAACCCGCGCGCACCTTTACAACGCGATCACCGTCAGATCACGCCCTTCACAATGAACAAATTCGATTGATCCAGAGTTCAACGGATTAAACCACAATTCATACAATATCGCGTCCGAATTTTGTATTAAAACTCGTTCATATGCCCAGTGCCATGAACTTTCATGGTTGGCATATGATTAACATAATTTTGAATATGTTGCACAACATGAGCCATCACGTGCCCTTGGCATCCTCGCGATCCCCAAAGGCAATTATATGGTTATCCTCGTGCAATGATTGTTTTGGTTATGTAGTCAAGACCTCAGCCAAGAGCGTCCTGTCACTTATCACTTATAACACAAGGCATGTATACTTGGTGGCTGGCATGCGTCAAAGGATGGCATATGTTTCAATTGTTTTGGATTCCTCCGCATCATTGCAAGGCATTTTATTAACATGCGCTTGAAGATTACCCCACCTTCAGATATTGGGCAACCTTTCAAGGCATTCCATTTCAGGATGGTAGTTGATGGGGTGAAACTACGCTTTTATGCTAATCCGGACTTTTACTTAATTAAACTCCTATTTAGTTAAACTATCGGGCCCCCTCCTCGTTATTGGACTCGAAACAGTTTAAATTTCCATTTAAACCTTTAATATCGTTATTCTGCTATAATAGCATAATTCCTTTATTTACCCGAAATACGCAAAAACTTCAATTATCACGCGGAACCAAAAGGAAATAACACTTTCGTTCTATAAACTTCTCGGGTCCGAACTTTGAATTAACCCGCGCGCACCTTTACCACGCGATCACCATCAGATCACGCCCTTCACAATGAACAGATTCAATTGATCCAGAGTTCAACGGATTAAACCACAATTCATACAATATCGCGTCCGAATTTTGTATTAAAACTCGTTCATATGCCCAGTGCCATGAACTTTCATGGTTGGTATATGATTAACATAATTTTGAATATGTTGCACAACATGAGCCATCACGTGCCCTTGGCATCCTCGCGATCCCTAAAGGCAATTATATGGTTATCCTCGTGAAATGATTGTTTTGGTTATGTAGTCAAGACCTCAACCAAGAGCGTCCTGTCACTTATCACTTATAACACAAGGCATGTATACTTGGTGGCTGGCATGCGTCAAAGGATGGCATATGCTTCAATTGTTTTGGATTCCTCCGCAGCATTGCAAGGCATTTTATTAACATGCGCTTGAAGATTACCCCCTGTACCACCTTCAGATTTTGGGCAACCTTTCAAGGCATTCCATTTCAGGATGGTAGTTGATGGGGTGAAACTGCGCTTTTACGCTAATCCGGACTTTTACTTAATTAAACTCCTATTTAGTTAAACTATTGGGCCCCCTCCACGTTATTGGACTCGAAACAGTTTAAATTTCCATTTAAACCTTTAATATTGTTATTCTGCTATAATAGCATAATTCCTTTATTTACCCGAAATACACAAAAACTTCAATTATCACGCGGAACCAAAAGGAAATAACACTTCCGTTCTATAAACTTCTCGGGTCCGAACTTTGAATTAACCCGCGCGCACCTTTACCACGCGATCACCGTCGGATCACGCCCTTCACAATGAACAGATTCGATTGATCCAGAGTTCAACGGATTAAACCACAATTCATACAATATCGCGTCCGAATTTTTAATACACATTCATTTTTCAACGCGATTACCGTTGAATCTGCCTCCTTTAATCGGACAGTCACAATTCACTGGGTTGTTAACTCAGTTTAATAAAATATCGCATCCGTTTCTGGATTAAACCTCGGCGCTTATTTGCACGCGATGACTGTAGATCTAACGGATCTGTCGATCGGACGGTTATGAGCTTCTTCGGGTTTTCTCGCAAATTTATCAACTAACTCAATCTTATAATGTTTTGGGTCTGTTTCATGTGTTAAGTTGTCTGCGCATTCACCAATGAAAACCATCGATCTTCTCGTAATAAATCATCATTGATCTATCTTGTGATCAATGATGATTCATTTCTTCATTCAATCTCTGTCTCTGTTAAATCGGCAATCAACAAAAACTAGTATTTAACAGAGAATTCAGCCTACTATTAAATAATCAAATCACATGATAAAAAAAATCACGCAGAAACATGTTTTTACACACAAAACTCATTTTATTCAAATGGTATTTACATATAAGTACAGAACATCTCGTGCTATGATATGTTCTCTCTTCTACTTAGCTTTCTCTAACACTCTATCTCAAAAACTATATTACACCTCTAACCCTCTGTTTAAAACACTCCTCGCAAAGCTTACATTTATAGCATAATTACATAATTATGGATTATACTAAATCCACGATTTTCTCCATAATTCACTCAAGTAATTCCTATTCGAGGATCTCGTAATCCCTAAGATCCCTACAAGATCTACACACATTAATCCTCTCAAAGCTTACATTTATAGCATAATTACATAATTATGGATTATACTAAATCCACGATTTTCTCCATAATTCACTCAACACATTAATCCTCGCAAAGCTTACATTTATAGCATAATTACATAATTATGGATTATACTAAATCCACGATTTTCTCCATAATTCACTCAAGTAATTCCTATTCGAGGATCTCGTAATCCCTAAGATCCCTACAAGATCTACACACATTAATTATCCCTGATATTCTCACATAATTGAGAATATCTCACAATTGAAAGCCTCACACATAAATTTACACTCAATTTATACAAAATTCATAAAAATAATTAAAAACATCACCCCTTAAATCAACCAAATGAACAATAAATATTTTGAGCAGGACCCTCCTACATCAGTAGTATTTTGCATTTAATTTCTACAGTGAGGTTGATGGACAAATAATGTGCCTTGTTGGTGGTTGAAGCTCCTTCCATTTCTATAAAGTCTCACCTCCTCAGTCCCAAGTTGCAGATTGTTGCACTCTCGATGTTGTGTAATTCTGGTAGTTGCAGATTGTTGCACTCTCGATGTTGTGTAATTCTGGTGGGTTAGATTGTGGTTCCTCTCTGAAACTCCACAGTTCCCAGTGCGTAGGTTCCATGAACGACAAAGGTTCCACCTCTGTGGCTTCTGAGCAGGAACATACTCGTCAATTGCTGGAGAAATTGCTGGATGTGCATGTTGGACTCCTGGCATCCTTGAACCATCGGAGAGAGGCCAAAGTGTTGAAGCGCTCATCTTTCCAAATGATTTTGAACTCTCAAATCCTCATGCTGAGGTTGCGAAGCTTCGCAGCAGACTCAGCAATGGAGCCATGTTGGCCTTGGACGCAGGGAACTAGGTCCCATAGGGGCACGTGGACAGCCAAGCTTAGGGCTGGTTGGGCGACTATGAATTTGATTGCTTTTAGATCATGGCACCAGCGTGGTCGCATCAAACATCTCTCTGTCAAGTTTTTGCACTACTGAATGTATTGTAAATGTCTTATTGTTGGGGGTTATTATCAGAATATATGGTAGTCTTCCAGTCTGTTTAGTGAGGAAACGGGACCATACTCAAAAGTTTTTGGTAATATGAGTGATTGAAAGCAATCCCATTTTGTGGATAGTTGAATGCAGTTTTTTTTAGGGGACATTTCATATAAAAAATAATAATTAATATTTTTCATGAGTTGAGACAACAGGATTTTGGCCTGGAATCCAACTTTCATATTAAAAAAATAAAAAATAATAATAATTAATATTTTTTCATGAGCGGAAACAGCAAAAACAGTACGAATTCTCTTTAGTCCTGATGGAAAAATGGTATTTCAATTTCAATTTGTTTGGGGTTCGGGCATAGCGACCAATTTTCCTCTGTGGAACGGTTTAGAACTCACTAGAACTCACTCTTGCAAAGAAAATCTATAGTTTGAAGGTTTTTGGCAACTCATATTCATCATTGGACAGGTGAACAATGCTAAAAAAATCTCTAAGCTTACACTGCCCCACCATTTTTCGAAGAATTTCTCTAAGCGTCTCTCTATTCAAGCATTTCGAACTCTTTCCTGTGTATCATAGTTTAAAAAATTCTAAAGCGAATGTGTTGGAAAATCATGAAAAATCTACTCTACCTAGATTTGAGGTCATCCGCCTTGATCACAGCGTACCTTGAGAGATTAAAGAATGATATGGTCAGGTTGTTCTCCACATTTCGGCCACAAATTTTGAAATTCCTTGCCCAATGGCACATCATGGATAACAAGTGGTTAGTGTCAACAACTTAAATATGCACGGGGATGTACTTGCATTTACTTCATTTGTGAATGGAGTTGGAGAGTTTATTGCGGGTATATGTTGTTTAGTTCATCGAGCAAAGGTTTTGCTTTAACGCTGCCACCCTGCATCTCCTATCAGCAGTTTTCCTAGCGTGTCCTCCAGAGGATTTTGGTCAGGATATGGATTTTGTGTTTCAGATTGGATTGTGCCAGGAATTTAATGTGGTTTATTTAATAGCCCCTTGGGCTTCACGGATTCATGGGGTCTCTATGAGTTAAATTTTGTTCCCAGTGTCCTCCACAGGATTTTGGTCAGGATATTGATTTCAAGTTGATTTCGAGTTTCAGATTGGCTCGTGCCAAGAATTAATGTGGTTTATTTAATAGCCCCTTGGGCTTCATGGGGACTCTATGAGTTAAATTTTGTTTTTTTTTCAGGTGAATGGCTCAAATTTAGTTGGTGTACATCCTACCTGTTCTCAACAACTCTCTGAGTATGACGGAGGCTCTGTTTATCCCAGATCATGAAAACCATGCATTTTTGCTAGAAGGGATTCTAGAATATGCCAAAGCTCTGTTGGAAGCTAGGGAAAGGTAAGATGACATGGCGAAAAGGCAGAGACAATCCTTCTGTTTATCCCAGATCATGAAAGCGATGCATTCTTGCTAGACAGGATTCTAGAAGCTCTATTGGAGGCTAGGGAAAGGTAAAATGACATGGCGAAAAGGTAGAGACAATCCTCGGCTTCTAATAGAAGTTGGACTACTCCGCCATCTAAGCAACATGGAACATTCTATAAATGGCTTGCGCAAGGAGGTCTATTCTCTTAATGCCCGGGTCTCAACCTTGGAAACCATCATCTCTGGAAATGTTCAGCTCGGCCATGGACGCTATGGTCCCAATGTTGTCCGTAATTCAAAGACATCTCTTCATCTATGGGTGGTTGACTCTCCTGGCAATGGTCGTAGCTAAAGGATGGGAATTTCGACATCTTTGATAGTCTTTTTTCATTTCTATGTTATCCAGCAAACACTGTTTTCTTCTGGGAACTCTCGATAGTGTCTTTGGCATAAGTGTTTTTGGTAAAATTTTGATATGCAGCTCAAGAGTTGACATTTTATATACTTGGACAAATGCATACCTCTATGGACAAAATTCAAAATGCGATTGTAAGGGTTCTGGCCCACTCTCTAGCTATTATTAATATAATATACACTTTTAACCATTTCTATTAAAAAAATTATAGTAATTTTTAGTGATTATTGTTAATATTAATAATATACACTTTTAACCATTTCTATTAAAAAATTATAGTAATTTTTAGTGATTATTGTTAATATTATTTTGAGTAAAAATTGTATTGCCTTCTGAACCAGGGATTACATGAAAAGCTAAGGAATTGAGGTTGATCGGTCACTGGGGAAACTCAACCAAATCCAAAACCAAAGGCAAGCTAACCTAAAGATTGAAAATACAATACATATACTCACATTCAACCAAATCCAAGACTAAAGGCAAGCTAACCTAAAGATTGAAAATACAATACATATACTCACATTCTGGCTTTTAAGGCCAAAAATGATCATGGGGTTTTCTAAGAGTCTTTGGGTTTGACCATGTTAATTTTGTGAATTTTCTTAGCATTATAAAAAGAGCCCTTTGACAAATTAACGGGTTTGACCATGTTAATTTTGTGAATTTTCTTATCTTTATAAAAAGAGCCCCTTGCCAAATTAACACATTATTGACATACTGAGCTTTCTTTTCTTTTATTAAATAAACACGTGCTCAAAAGAAGCCTCACATTAACTAAAAATCATTTTTAACATAAATACACTAATAGTAATAATATTTTTTAATAAAAATGTAACAAAAGGGGCGGCAAATGATTATTCATCCCAATGAACAATAAAAATATAAATACGCTTGGGGATTTAGAAAGAAAACATTATTAATGTTGTCTATGCTCTATTTTAGGGGATAAAACAAGCCGTAAAAATGAATACACAAGAAATCATTGTGATAACAGATCCCCTTATCTTATCGAGGATCATAAGTAAAAACTCTACATTGGGATGTAAAGATCACTCAGCGCATTACAAGAATCCTTATCGAAGATTCTCTCCTCTTATTGAGAATCACAAGTAAAACTATGCCTCATGATGTAAAGATCACGAAGAGCGTTACAAGAATCCTCAATCTTCTGAATTACATTCAGAGATCTCAATTCTACCATGTCTTGAGGGCAAATAATACTTAAGCAGATGAGATGGCTAACATTGGGACATCTCTCCCTGAAGGGAACCTAGATTGACATTGTAAGCTCACAAATGAGACCCTCCCCTAACTCCTCACATGAATACCTCAATTACGCTGTCTTGGGACATGTCATGGTAAGCTCACAAATGAGACCCTCCCCTATTCCTCACATGAATACCTCAATTACGCTGTCTGGGGACATGTCATCCTAGCAATTATGGTGCGTACAGGTAGGTAACCTCCAAATTGAGTCGACACCCAAAAGCTTCGAAATGTCATATAATTGTTGCCCCCTAGTCTCAGGGGTGCTCCTAGATCTATCATTATCTTGCTCTGCAAGAGGATGAGCCTTCACTGTGAATCAGCCCCAAATTCTTGGGACATTGGCCTCCTAGTACCCTCTAGGTGAGAGTGTATGAATAGTGTGGGTTATTATCATAATGCTGAGGACAATGTTTTAAAACTACAACTCCGGTTCAAAAATGGCCGAGGGTTGGCTCCAACTCCGACTCCGTATCGACTCAACCAGTTTGATTTCAATGACTTGGTTGTTGTAAAAAAATACATTAAATATTTATTTTTTATAAAAAAACATAATTTTAAAAATTTTCATTCATGTTTCCAAACACGAAGCTTTGGAATATAGAGAGAAGACAACATATGATCAAAGTAGGCTCATGAATATATCCATTCTATCAAAATGACACCAAGTGCAATGTTCAATACAAAGTTCATACTTAGCCACCAATGCCAAGGTTCTTTTCTGCCTCAGGGCAAGGAAAATCACTAGACTACAACAACGATAACATCATTTCTCTGCAACCAATCATAGCTTCCTAAATGATAAGCCAATGAACCGATCAACAGATGTCTTCAAATTTGTGCCTTTGCTACAGGATGGCCTATCTCATGCTTCTACCTAGACTACTGGAGATGATTTCAAGAAATTTGCCCCTAACGAAGTCTCAAAACCCTTGATTTAATTCTGGTCAAGCTCCGGAACAATCAGAAGTAAATATGTATCTATTAGTCCATTTTGCCAGAATGTTTGCCTTTTTAAAAACATTGTATGGCTCAATGCATTGTTTCAATTTTCCAATTCATGCCACTAGGATAACCATACTTCGGCCTTGTAATTTTCAAAACTTTCTCACATTGATAGATTACTTTAGGGCTATAAATATGCAATAAACAACAACCCAACCGTTGATAAAGAGGCGGAACAACTTTTGACAAATTTGCTTCAAGATTTTTTTCAAAGAGTCAAGTCGGTCGGGTTGTTACCGAACCGGCCGAGTTGGTACCGAGTCGGCCGAGTTGATGACTGGCCCGGTCGGCTCGATAACAACGTGGCCAGACGTTCCGTTTCGACCACTGTGCTGACCCGGCAAGGCATTGGCTTGGTCTGGCTTGCCCAAATCGAAGTCGGCTCGTCGGTTTTTAAAAACAATGGTTGAGGATAGTGTAGGGGGAAATTATGTTGCAATGTGGAGGTGGATGGTGGAGAGCTCTTGTTAGCTGCTTAAATTGGTTCATACAGTGTTTGCCCCCTCCTCTGAGAATGCTTATTTTAGTTCTTCAGCCATGGTGTTTGTGTAACAGAGGCAACCATTAACCTCTTTTGTTACTTCTTTGTATTGGGTAGTTGTTATATAGTTTTTTTAATCAAGTTGTTGGGTTTGCCCCCTCCTCTGAGACAATGCTTATTTTAGTTCTTCATCCATGGTGTTTGCGTAACAAAGGCAACCATTAGCCTCTTTTGTTACTTCTTTGCAATGGGCAGTTGTTATATAGTTTTTTTAATCAAGTTGTTGGGCTCCCCTAAGGTGGTTTGTTGGTACCTGTTGGTTTGTCATCTCTCCTGTTTCCGTTGAGCCCTAGTCTGCTTGTTCCTATCGTGGCCTTTTCCTATGTCTTTAGTGAGAGTGGTATTTCATGGCTCTCTTGAATTATTTGGTTTTGTTGCTTTGTCTCCTCATAGATCATCAAGAGTCTCTAATGGATTTCTCAATGAGTTCCAAATCAATATAAAGTCAAGATGATCCTATGGTGGAAAAGGCTTGCGAATTTAAGTTGTGTGCACTCTTCGTGTAATATCAACAGTCTTGAAGATTTAGCTTACCACATTTTTTTATTGTAATAACATGATAAATTCAATTTTTATATAAATCTATTATAACTTTTTTGTGATTTCACTATGGCATATCAAGATAATCAAATATCAAATAAAAAGTAAAGTGTTTACATCTTATTTTAAGGTTTGGATCTTCAATTGTAACCATTCTTATAGGGCTTCAAAAAACAATTCAAAGTGAGGAATCGATCAATGGGTTGAGCTCATACTCGAATGACGCAATCGATTTTGACATAATATTAATGTATAAGCGTCATGCCCCCAAGAGGACACACGAGTTATGACAATCACGAAATTTGAACAAAGAACCTCATCACTCACATAACTTTATATAACACGAACTTGCCAAGTAAACAACTGAAGAGCACTTCAACCCTTCTTTAACTAATTAGACATGAATATGAAAAATAACATAGACCCATTTTAAAGGTTACGAAGGTTATCCTCAAGACACTTCTAAAAACCAAAATGGAATTAAATTTAAAAAGGAATTTACACCACATTCCATAAATTAACATTATTAAAAATAGTGGTGGCAGGGGTAAGAGAGGTGATTCTTGGCCCCGATGGAAAAATTGAGTCTAAATATGTGTGGGGATTGGGATCAACCACCAATAATCAAGAAGAGTTCCTCGCTCTTTTGGCGAAGTTTAAATCTAGCCATCGAAAAGAGAATTCAGAAAATTATGATATTTGGTGACTTAATGATAGTTATCCGGCAAGGATGGGAGGCTAAATTCAAAGAATTATCATATTTGGTGACTTAATGATAGTGATCCGGCAAGTATGGGAGGCTACACATGGCCCTAAAGTGATCCACTCTCCCATGGAGTTGAGGACGCTTCTCCAACTTCAGCAATTTGAGCAAGTTGTTCTCTTTCATGTATTAAGAAATTTAAATTCCATAGCAAATATATTAGATAACACGAACAAGGTTGTCTCAAGGGATTCTAGAATTGAACAATGATCATGAATCAATCTCCCCATTGCCAAGATGTTTTCATATAGCATAAAGGAACATCAAAATCAATTTATAAACATTAATATGGAGGAAAGTTGAATATTTTATGAAGCATGCAATCTGTCGGTCAATTGATGTATTTGATTTGAGGGCCTCAATCCTTCCCCATGGAGTAACCTTGTCACCTTAGCATTAACACTTGGTTCATGCACTTATTCTCCCTCTGCCTGATGTTTTCTTAGATGAGTGATGGGTTTTGTTTAATTAGCCGACTAAGAAAGAGGCATTTAATTTGCATCACACCGGGGCCATTTCTCTATTTTCTTCATAGCAAGTGTTTTTTTCAGCGGAGAATTCAAAGACATTTTCTCTTGGGGATTCCATTCCAACATTCAATGGAGACTGACCAAGATCACAGAGGTCATGATGGTTTCCACAGTTCTGGTAGCGGGATCCTCAGGTTTGCGTCCCTCTAATAAGTATTTATATCCTCCTCTGGGCTTTAAACATTGCATGGTATGGTTACAACATCTCAATGTTTAATCAAGCTCATCCTTGCAAATTAGTGTTGTTGGGTAATTTCGCCATGGCAAACGTGGACTCCTCTTCACATGAAACCAAATCTGTAGAAATCAATGTAATTCTGGATAAGGTTCTCAAGGTTATGGAGAGCATGCAACTCCCCTTCAAGTAGAGACAGGAAGCTGAGGAAAAGGCTCGCAATTCTCTTCAATTGTTGACCAATTCTAAGCTCAAGCTAATGCCAATCAAAATTGATCACCTCCAGCGTGAATTAACAACAAAACTCACAGCCAATCACAGCAAAATGGAGGAGATAGAGGATTTGTTTGTTGCCAAAGCTTCAGCTGGCTCAAGCGGATGAATCCAGAGAAGAAACAATGAGGAAAAGAGGAAGGTCAATCCAAGCTCGAAACCAGCCAACTCTGAAGGTGTGCCTTTGGCAACAAGTTTATGGAATTTCGCCTTTTGATCCTTAGTTTCTAATGTTGTGTAAGTTTTGTGTGTATTTAGACATCTACTTCAAGATATATAGTATGCATCTATTTAGATATACTACAAAAAAATGCCATAAGCATAGATTGTGTGTATTGGCCTTCACAGAGCAAGATTTTGATGGAACTTAATGAATTATGTAAAGAGTTGTGGCCCATAATCCAGATTTTGTCACTTATAACCACTCCTTTGAAAAACAAAAAAACAAAAAATAACATTATTAATTGAACACTACATTAAAGGGCTAGAAATTCATAAATAAAAACTCTTTCCCTCAATGAAATGTTAACCCTTCGACCTTTCAAGTTTGTTTACAGTGTTTTATTTCCTACAGTATGGTATCACAAAGCATTTTATAATTATTCTCAACATTCTTTGTTCATATTTAGTTAAAACACCAAAAGAGTGTTTGAATGTACTAAAAGGAACCTCCAAAAACACTTGTTTCAAAAAGATGGTCCGAATATAACTAAATGGAACCTCTAAAAGCAAAAGTGTGATATCTCGAATTTTTCTCAGAATTAAGTAATTTTCACGATGATTCTTTCAAAATATCAAAAATTTCATATAATGAAAATTGCAATTTCAAAATAATCTCAAATTTGATGTAATGACAAATTGCAAATTTTGTTTCAATTAGAGGTAACGACAAATTTTACAGATAGCTTATTTACAGACTGAATATCTTCGTTATATCAAGATCTTTGATGTCCCTATTGTATTAGACACTAAAATGAGCCTACCAGGGGAACAGGGTGACAGCCTACCAGACACGCTACCGTCTCATGGACAGACATTTCCCTTTCCATGATTGAGAATGAATACAGTTTTAATTGTAAATTTATTCTGGAAAATGTTGATGTACCGACCTCAAAGTATGACAGGCTGGAGCTTATTTTAAAGAATTTGATGGATTTACATATATGGCTGTTCAGTTTAGTGACTAAATGGAGAGTTTTTAACATTTTAGAAAACTCAACATATTTTATTCTGCTAAATATTGATGTACTGAGCTCAACGTAGGGTGCGCTGGAGCTTACTATATAATTTTTGATGGATTTATATATGGCTGGTCGGTCAGGACCTTCTGTGCAGTTTAATGACTAATTTGTATTCCTGCCTTTGTCAGACTTTATGAGACTTGTCGACAGATTTTGATACTGCTAGTATAGGCCTTCAAACAAATACAAATGGGAGTATTTAACTTTTTGTAGAAATATCCAGCATATTTCTCTGTTAGGCACTCGTTGCATACAGAGAAACATATTTTATGTTGGGCACTCGTTGTATACAGAAAATCATATTGCTTTGTTAGGCTAAAACCATCTGGTTGGAATTACTCAGTTGGTTGTGATTAATGGAGAGCAGCGAAATTATTTGCAGTTCCAAATAATTAGCAGATCGTAATTGGGGATCTAAGATGACATTATCAGTGATGAAAGAAGAAAATTAATGGGGGTCAATTATGTTGATAACAGGAATTTCTTGTATGCCGTTCACTGGCAGCTGATCAAAACCTTTTGTCACATATGAAAAATATAACGCAAATCAACCGCAACTCAGTAAGACAGTAAATTCATTGTTGGTAAAAGCGCTACATCTAATTAAATGCAAAAAAAACTGACTTGGTATGAAACACTTCAGAAGGTGATTCTAGAAATACAGGTCCTCTTAGACCAGAAGATCTGAAATGATAAAGCATATTTGAGGATGGAAAGCTTGGCTAACAACTAAAAGAAATGAAAACTTCTGCCCTAACCACTAATTTCGCCCAAAACAATCACATATTTCAGACAAACCGTGAGCATGCTTCAAAGGAGCTGCATACATACAGCAACACCTCGCCATTTGTCATCAGTTATCATCATCAATGAATCCTACTATAAGCCCCAAATCTTAAACCTAGAAAACACCAAAAAATGTATGAGCTTTTTCCTAAGAAGTACGGCACAATCTATACCCCGCCGGAACATGATGACGGGCACAATTGCATTGTTTCTCATATGAAAGCACCCGTCGTCTGTTCCGGTAGATATACAGGCCAAACTCAAAAGGGAAGCATCCCCATTTAACGAAAAATACATAAAAGGGTACAACTTGACTCAGTTAAAGCCGTCAGAAATTTTAAGGGTTTTCAGCTTCGGCGATTGCCCTCTGAAGACCATCGTGAAAAACAAGGTTTTTTCATCATTCGGCGGCTAACAATAATAAGACTTGTGACCTCTCAGACAAATGCCTCATTTTGCATCAAATATTATGCGCATCAGACTCGTCATCAAATTTGACATCACGGAGAATCACATCAACAGTTTACTTCAAGCATCCAAAAAAACACATAGAGCATGAACGAGATCTTACCTCTGCGGCTTGAGATTGGGATGAAAGCTCTGCTCCGCACCCAAATATAGAGAAAAGGGCGACTCAGACTAGGGTTTTAGATTAGGGTTTACCATCCATGGTTGCCAATGGTTGCGTTAACCTCGTAAACGGATGTTGGTCACATGAATGAAACGACCGCAACAAGCATATGGTATTCAATGGAACGATTAACTCATGCTTTGCGTCATAGTTATTTTTATCATTATTATTAACATTTTGAAGTATAACGTTATTTTATTGATTTCTTCATTTTTGAGGGGCCAAAAAAACAAAAATTGTCAATTGGCAATGACGAGAATTATTGTTGTGAAGTATAACGTTATTTTATTGATTTCGGGGTAAAAATTATAAAATTTATTTGCTAATGAGAAGAATTATGGTTCGGTGTTACTCATAAATGTAGGTGGACTTGGCATGTGAAATGATTCATTAGTGTTTTGTGGGATATATTTATATTCTTGCTGTATATATGTATTATTAGTTTTGAATTGTTAATTTGTTTTTTTTATTTAAGAAAGATGAGAGAATAATAATTAAAAATAATTTTGAGTTTTATTCGGGGGGATAAAAAATGGTTTTAGTCTTAAAAAATTAGACGAAATCACATCACCAAAATTATTTCCAATGATGCCATGTGCTTTACATGAAATCAAATATTTTTCTCAATTGCATTTTAACCTTAGGTGGAGGTTAGTACTATTTTATTAACTACAAGTATTATATTTTTATATTTATCAATTTTCACATTAAGGAAATTAAAAAATGGATTTCTTTTTTTTTTCTTTTTTTCTTTTTTTTTTAATCTTATTTTAAAGGTGGCAAACCTTAACTTCACTTACTTGTCAATTAATTCAAAGTAAACTATGTCGCCTAAAAGAATTCGTTTTATTCAAGTGGATATTAGTGGCCACCCACCTATTCCACTGACTCGAACAGTTCTCCACCTCAGTAATTTTTCTACAGTTTTTCGAGTCCTAAATTTCTGGGGCTATTTTGAGGCCTTCTTATTTTGACATGGTGGTGACCCAGGCGTGTAGGCTTTAGCCTAGGTCCCAATTGGAATGTGTGATTCTTGACTAAACCTTTCCAACGAGCTACCAAGTGCACCAAATGAAGATCGTATGCAAAAGTTACGACCCCAAGAAGTTGGCATACCAACTAACCCCAATGGGCCCACAAACATTTTGGTGTTTCATCTCCTAGGGTTAGGTTTTTAGATGTTTAGTCTTTCATCATTATTGCTTATGTTAAAAAGGGTCTTTCGACCTCATTGTAATGTGCTCTAGTGAATATGTGTAATTATCACATCTCTTCTCAAAGATAAGCTACCACCATTCGAGCGAGTTTGTTTCATTCCACATTTTTACAGTTTCAACACTTTCCATTTATTAGTAGAAGTCGAGTTTCATTGTATCTTTGTGTTATTTTTATAAATATGTATTGTATTACATTCCCTTTATAAATTTGGATCATCATTGGTGATCTATAAAGGGGTAGACTTTCACTCTTACAAAATGCTTTTAGATCTTGATTCATTAACCTATGTTCCTATGTTTAAGGAAGATAAGCTCTTAGACAATCAAACACAATTTTAGGCCTTATTCTAAGACCAAAAGGCAATCTTAAGATGAATTATACAAAAATCGAAACAAGAAAGAAAAGTATACAAGTAATGATGGATTGTATATCAAGGTTTATTTATAGCATATATATCCATTGTAGGTTTTAAAATTTGTTTTTCTTTTGTTTGCTAGTTTATGTGAGTCCTAAAATGAGTGTGCGACTAACTTGTGGCTTGAGTAACCACGACCCAAAAGCATCTAAGTCGTCAAAACCACCTGGGGATTGCACCCATCTTAACCACACTAGGCCTTAACATCTTGTATTTTTTCCCATGGAGTTTCGAATCAATAGCCTTTACACCACAAAGTGCCTTAACAGAACACCCTGTCACTTTCTGCTCTATGCCTCATGGGACGGTTTTTAAAATTTGTTATCAGCAATGTTAAAAATAATAATTCACCTTTGCCTAGTGTGCATACCACTGAGTGGTAATTTGTAGAGAGTCGGTGTGCAAATGACCTCGTGTGCAAACTAGTGAGCATCAATATGAAGAGGGTGGACCAAAGTGAGCAAGCCAACAAGAGGTCAAAGCATAGTCAACAAGCTAACACACTTAGAAATGAATGTACCCAACATTGTGTATGCCCCTAATTCACCTTCACCTAATGTGAAAACGATTAAACGATAGTTGGTTGTAACACCCTCCTCACACATCTACCCAAGTAACTAGCCAACCAGGGTAAACATGCGACGAGAGGCTAATGTGATTGGATTTGACCTCCTATGTGACCTTAAGGAAGTGGAATCGACGGAACACATCAACCAACCTATCCACATCAGCAATAGAACCCTCAGGAGACATGTGAGCCACTCAGACATCTTGTCCCTAGGTCCCACTAATGTTCTAGACATCTTAAGTCTCAATTGCTCTCATACTATAGGCATGACAACATCCAGAAACCCAAAGTCTCTCTCACGGGCTTGCTTGCCAGTGTCCCGAGACCCAATTTGCCAGTGTTATGCTAGCGTCCCCAGTATTTTAGCCACTTTTCAGGCCTAGAGCCTAGGTCACTGCCTTGAATGGAATGATAACCTAGGAGCAGTAAAAGAACAGGGAAATAATGATGCAAGGGCAATAAATTCAACAAGACCTTAATCAGACCCCTACTAGCCATGACAAGCATTTCGTCAAACATGTTGCAAACATCTAATCTACAGGTGTAACCAACAGAATTAAACATAGGGATCTTGTACTTATCTAAGGATCACTAAGAACCATTGTTCCCTCATGCCATTTGCTGCATTACCATCTATTAGGCCATAGATACATTATCCATTCATTTACAAGCAAAAACATGTTGAGAGCCATACATAGTTTTTTTCCCACTGGAAAAATCGTAACTTTTCATTATATGAGAAAAATTACATGTTGTAGATGCATTTGCATATGTTGTAAGTTAGTCTCCGGCATGTGGAGAGGTAACAGTGTCATAGCTGGTTCTATACATGTCAAAAATGAATCATCTCGTAGGATGTTCCTTTTATATAACTATCTGTAGCATGAAGGAAAATAAACATATTGCCACGCAGGGCATCGTGTTGATTCTGTTCAAAAGCTATGTACAAAAATGTCAAAAAGCTATAAATATATCCTCAAGGGTTGTCCGCCCTATGGTAGTGTGCATCGGAATATGGCCTGTGATAGTACTGAAAGTAATCTGCGCCACGATGCTCCTGTATCAGCCATTCACCTCGGGGAAGTGACGTGGCCTCCTTGGAAAGTTGATCAGCGCTGCAGTTGTGTTCCCTGTAGATGTGATGACAAGTGATGTCAATAAATTGTGCCTTCAGTATATTAATATCATCCAATATATTCAGGAGGGTGTGTGTGTGGCATTCTGTAGTATTATTGAACCAATCAATAATAAATTTTGAGTCACCAAAAATATGAATATGCAAACAATTGTGCCCGAATGCAAAATGTAAGAGATGACGGAGTGAGATGATCTCAGCAAAATTGTTAGTGCCAGGTCCCAGACCCATCTTGACTTTGTAAAAATGCTGATCATTTTTGTAGAGGAGGAAGCCTCCCCCACATCCTTGCTGCTGAGCCGAGCCATCAAAGAAAGCCCAGGGAGTGCTGCGGTTTATGGGTGGAGGGTCCCTCGGGGTTCTATTCCTAGGCTGCGATGGGTCAGGCAGCGAGTGATAAGTGGTTGTGATGAGGGAGCAGATGTGCGACCAAATAGGCGGTTTATCATCAAAGATCATCTGATTGCGGGCAAGCCAAATGTACCAGCACGTAATGATGGGTAGGCTTTGGAGCTTTTGGAGTTTGTGACTGTTAAACCAGGATTCCCATGCATGCGAGCCATACATAGTTATTGTCATAAAACATATATATATCTAGCATAATACCAACATAAATACTAATGAAAGTACAGTCATATAAACCACATATAATCCATCAAAATGCTCATAGAAATATAAGGATAAATAACCTTTAATTAATGATGCAAAAACCAAACTCGAGATGGGACTTCCAAGTTCCACCCGACCATAGAATGGTTGAGCCAAATCTCTCTTTATCCATTCATCGCCATGCCATATTCCAAGCATGAATGTGGGACTCAAACCAAAAGAACCAACCAGTGCATACCAAGGCTAAACCACCTCACTCTCATCAATAGAAACTAGGCTTTACTGTAATCCATTCTGGATCACTAGGCCAACACAATGAACACATCATAACAAGCTTTACCATGATCTCCACCCGATCACTAGGCCAAACAAGCATGGGTACCACCAGATTTCTCCACCTACACCATGAGGAATTTTATTGTCTCCTAGTCTCTCAGGCTTTACCGCAATCCAAACCCGGATCACTAGGCCCTAAACTGAAACCCACTCTCCAGGCTTTACTGGATATCCCAAACCCGGCATTACTAGGCCCAATAGAGAGCAAACCACCTCTTAGCTTTACCTTATATCCTGTCATTCACCGACAAGGATTCCTAGGCCCACTAAGGAAACACAATCCTAGCTTTACCATAACCCACAGCCTGGCTCAGGGGTCACTATGCCAGTGCCTTTACCGTGATCCACAGCCCGATTCAGGGACCACTAGGCCATATGCTCTATCATTCAGACATCCAACCCACTCAGCTTCGAATCCATCCAGCAATCCAGCTCAACAAAAACATGAGAAACCCATCTGATCCAAGTGGATGTTGGTGGCCACCCACCTATTCCACCTAGACCTCTAGTCAGTTTCAATTGTTTCCTTTTTTATTTCAACATTTACTATTTTTAGCAGTTTTTTCAGGTCTTGAAATTCTGGAGTAGTTTTGAACCCCTAAACGGCGCTTTTTTGAGTTATGCTACAAGCCCATAGTTGTAGGCAAGGGTCTATAGCAAAACCCATAGTACTCAGAGAGACCTTTCCAACAAGGTATCATACGTGCCAAACAGAGATAATATGACCAAGTTACGACTCAGGGAAGTTGGTTGCCCAATTAACCCCAACGAGGCCCATAAACTCTTAGTGTTTCATCTCTTGGGGTTAGGGTTTTGGTTGTTTAGGGTTTTATCATGTTTTTCAATAATAAATAGGCCCTTGAGCCTCATTGTAACACAGTTGAGAGGCATGTAGTTGCCACATCTCTTCTCAGAGATAAGCTACCATCACTCGAGCTAGTCTTATTTCCATTATGTTTGTAAGCATATTTTAGTATTTTAAATTAATGAAATGAGGTGTTATTTATGTTGGATTTTTGTATTTATGGTTATATCTGTAATTTGTTGCGTTCCTGTTTAAATTTGGATCAGTAGTATCAGAGCAATCTGTTCTTTCTCTATTTTTCTTTGCATGTCCCCAACAATGTCGGGATATAAGGAGTTAGGGCTTGAACTGGTTAAACATTTGCAATACTAACCTCTCAAATCCTAATAGCCTCCCATGGCGGAAGAAAAGAAAGACGAGGGGGCAAGAGATCCTATCAAAATCTTGCTCGAAGAAGCCCTCAAGCGACAAAGGAATGCGATGATGGACAACTTTGCCCAGATCCTTCAGCGGCTACCCAGGGGCGACACATCTACTTCCAACAACTACTCTGGAAGCACCACGCCCTTTAAGGTACAAGTTAACTTTGACATTCCCATATTTGAGGGTCAGACAGATGCAGACGTCGTAGATAAATGGTTAAATCTACTAGAAGGATATTTTTTCTGTTCATGATTTTTCCATCCAGGAAAATATTACTTTTGCTCTTCTCAAAGTCACCCCCTAAGTTAAGGATTGGTGGTAAACCTACTGCGAGCAGAAAGATGAAAGTACGCCCTCACTATTTTTAGTCGCACCCACTTTGGATTCATTCCTGAATGCCATCAAGGAGTAGTACTACCCTATAGGGAGCTATCAGGATAAATACATAAAGTGGACCAAACTGCGACAGGGAAGGGACGAAGATGTGTCGGAGTTTACCAATGTTTTTCATACCCTTCGCACGAAGTTGGGTTAAAAATTTTGGCTAATCGCAAGTTACTTCCAAATTTAAAGTCTGGAAAGTTAGATTTCTGTAAGCATTGTCTGTTTGGAAAACAAAGTAAACAAAAGTTTACAACAGGCAAACATACTAGTAAAGGAATACTCGACTATATCCATTCAGATGTTTGGGGTCCAACCCCTACAACCTCATATGGTGGCTCATCATATTTTGTATCGTTTATTGATGACTTTTCTAGGAAAGTGTGGGTCTACATGTTGAAAAGGAAGTCTGATGTTTTTTCAGTTTTCAAGCAGTTTAGAGCATTGGTAGAACAATAAAATGTTTAAGAATTGACAATGGTGGTGAGTTTACTTCCAAGGAGTTTGACAGCTATTGCAAGGATGCAGGGATCGAGAGACATAAGACTACGGTTTATACTCCTCGGCAAAATGGAGTTGTTGAACGCATGAATAGGACTCTTCTAGAGAGAGCAAGGAGTATGTTGAGTAACACCGGGTTGCAAAAGGAGTTGTGGACGGAAGCGGTGGCAACAGCTTGTTATGTGATAAACCGATCTCCATCAACAATGATAGGCTGCAAGATTCCTCAAGAGGTATGGAAAGGTCACCCTTGTGACTATTCTAAACTCAGAGTGTTTGGTTGTGATGCATATGCTCTAGTGCCTAAACATC
>APFE030118116.1:901-11495 GCA_000404065.3 Pinus taeda
AAAATGCATGCAGAAGGCGCAACAACAGTTTTTGCAAAAAGTGCAAAAAACGCGAAAATTTGGCAAAAATATGGATTTTTGGGACATTCGCGCCTTTTTCGGATGATGGCAGCATGACGTCATCGGGTGGGTCAGGGTCGGATGACGTCAGCATGATGTCATCAGGTGACGTGGCAGCTTATGTGTGGTCCACGGGGGTGGTGAGGTGGCAGATAGGTGCAGCAATGGTGGACGGGGGCGCAGACGCGGCGATGATGCTGGCATGCGGACTGGCGGAAAACCGGAAACCACGACGGTATCATATCGCACCACTTATGATACGGAAGGTAATCTGTCAGAGGGGGCTCCGATACGATTTGGGGGCGACGCGTGGCCGAGGCCTGACGTCAGCCTCTGACAGATATCAGACGATATCTTTCGGACGTCGGGGCCGGTCCGATATCCACGTCAACCGTCGGATGAAAAGCGCCTGATCGGACGGTCGACGGGCCGATGAACTGTGCGGATGATACGGTGTCGGGCGGGTAATAAACAATTATTTTTCATGGGATTTGTGCCCGGCGGGACCCTTAGAATTATTCGCGAATTGCATGGTTTTCTAATGTATTTTTATAAAGGCGCGCTAATCACAAAAACTTAGGAAAAGTGGGTTTTTTCATGAAATTTCTTTGCAAAATCGCGCGCACCTCAAAACTTTGGATAAATGGGTTTTTGATGCAATTTCGTATAAAAGCGCAGATAGGCCCCAAACTTAGGATAAGGCAAAAATGTGGGTTTTCAAGGTATTTTTGCCTTTTGAGCGGGTTAAAGGGTGGAAATGGGTTTTTTCCAAGGTTTCTTAGGCAAAATGAAGGGTTGACTAGGTAAATGAATTCTGAGGGAGATAAAGAGGTAAGGCTTGGGTTCTTAAACTAACCAGATGTCAATTTAATTCCCTAGTAATGAATTATATGGCTATAATGCCAAGGGGGGAATATTTATAGAATGCTTGGGGTTTATACACCATGGTGTTATAATAATAGGGAAAGGGTGACATAGGGAGTTAGATAATAGAAGTTGAAGGTTAATATGGAGGGAGAAGGTGAATGAGGAGTGATATCACTAAGTTTATTAGAAAACAACTTAGCTTATGGAGTAGATCAAAATGAAAAGAATTTTGCACAAGAAATGTGGCTCTTAAAGGAAACAAGGACCAACATAAAACCTTGAATTCTTTCATAAACACAACTTGGTGAAGGGATGTTAGTAATGAGTGTTTAAACCAGGAAAAAGGGAAGTTAGACATGCTCCATTGTGTTGCTTTCCTTGTATTAATCAGCAAGATTCAGTTTGAAAGGAACACCACTTCTGCAACCCCATCCACCTACCCATCTACTTGCCTAGCATTTTTTGTTTCTTCTTGGAGGGTGCAATTGGACTTGCAGACCATTATGTGCCTTTTCTTTTCCATTGGCTTTTTCTTTTGATTGCCTATCTAGCACTACCCTTATTTCTTCCAAGGCCCCAGATTAAGCAGTTGGGAACCTTAGCTTCTCTGCTACACTCTTACGTTGGTCTGCCAGATTAAACAGTTTGGACAGACTTCTTTCTCTATTCTACAACAGAAAATTGAAATATGGCATGATCCAGATTAGACTGTTGGACCATCCATCAAAATTTAATAAACATGAAAGCATGTACACACCTTGCCTTGCCTTAGAAATATGTGATCTTTGTATCAGCAACGCAGAGCATATTTGGCATTTGAATTTGCCAATCATGAAATATGAAACCTATTGGTATAGGTATCCAACACTATGAATCCTTCAAATTAATTATATCTACCGCACATTCACGGGGCTTAATTTTGACCTTTGTTTCCACTTTAAATAGGTGCTAAGAATATTAGTTACTAGAGTTCCCTTTTTTAGGTATTTTTCCTTCTTTCTTTTCCTTTAACATTTGATTGTCTTCTATTTCTCATGAGAGTTAGCCTACTCTGACTATGAAATCCATCCAAATAATTGATAACCATATATCGGTTCTCAGGATTTGGCCCCAACTAAACGTTTGCTTCCAAAACTTTGCAATATACTCTGGTACTCTCTCTCTCTCTCTCACATATTGTGAATATTTAAATAGACTTTTAAAATTACAACCTATGGATCATTCAAATTAATTATATCTACCTCACATTCATGGGGCTTGATCTTGACCTCTGTTTCCACTTTAAATAGGTGCCAAGAATATTAGTTATGAGAGTTCCCCTTTTTAGGTTTTTTTTCTTCTTTTTTTTCATTAACTTTTGATGGTCTTCTATTTCTCATGAGAGTTAGCCTACTATGAAAAAGTGTTGATTTTTTTCTCAAGTGGCCATGAGTGAGACCATAATCCTAGAAATATTGGTGACTTGAGATTCAAACCTCATAAATCTTCACTCCATGTCACTGCCAAATCTTTCTCTCTAATCATTTACCACATTTAAGGTTCATTGTCATTTCTTTACCCTCCTTATGTCAATCTGAGGAGCTACTAAGTGCATCTCTCTCTAGGGTTTAGGCTTTTTGAGCCAAGTAAGCATATATTGCACTTAATCCACATGAATGCCAAATAAAACCACTCTAATACCAATATGATTTGCAATTTTCCTTCAATATTTGAGTAGTTAGATTGCAATAACGAATTTAAAATTATAACCATTATAATGAGCATATGCTCAATTAATTACATCATTATTTTTTGTGTATTTCAATGATTGGGTAGAACACAAAGCACACCATACTAATTCTTTAAAAAATAATCTAAGAATGGAAATATAACAATAAAAATATCGAGCATACCACCATAACCACAATATTTAGCTTGAGAAAGTTAAATTTAAATCATAATAAAACTTTAATTATACTTAAAGTTGTCATAGCCTAACTCTTCTATGTTTTGACACTTTTTTCAATCTTGTTTTTTGGTCAATTTTACTTGAAATCCAACAAGAATTTATTGGAATCACAAGTTTGAGCTATGTGGTTTACACAATATGAGTGCCCTATCTATTTATGTCTTCAAAAATGCATTTTGTCACATTACCAATCTTCTTGACTTTTTAGTAAAACTATGGTGATCTTGGAGTGCTTCTCTTAATGCCTTTAGAGCATAAAAATAAAATACCAAAGAATTCTGAGTTATCTTTTACCTTCTTAAAAATTCAATCTACTTAAACTTTAATCATCATTATCACCATCAAAAACCCATTTTAAACAATGAAAAATCACACTGTTAAAAATTATATCACTAAATTATCCGAAAAAAAAGAAGGAAGGAACTCCTTAGAGTGTCTTCTTTTATTCAATTTATTATTAAAAAAAATCCATTCAAATTCATAATTAACATAGCCAATTAAATCCAAAATAAACGCTAAGTGATATTCCTCCGTTAGTTCATCTACGCCCAATAGATACTTTAAAAATGGGGAAAAAATTATCACCACTCAAACGGACACGGATAAAATGACGTATTTGGCTCCTCTTTCTGGAAGGCTCTTACACACAGAAATGGGTTTTTAACAACAGAAAAGCCGACCCACCAAGCGCAGGAAGAGGAGTTGTCCTGGACTTCATTTCCTTGGACTCAGTGTGGTGTGATTTATAATAGCCAGCCAACAGAAACAGAACTCATACCTTCATCTGGTATGAGATGTTTCTCCTGCTTCAAGTATGCTTACTTTCAGACCAGATATGACATGAGATTTCTCACCAATTTTTTTTCATATAATGTATCTATATATTCTTTCCTTCCTGCATTCCACAGTTAGAGTTAGAGTTGTCCTCCCTACAACTGAAAACTGCATCCCTGTAAATGAAAATATTTGTGTAGAACTTTAGAAAATGGCGTTCTCAGTTGTCATGCAACAATCCATGGGCATCATTTCATGCTCTTCTCCTTTGCTACCTCCACTACACAATTCTCCTTCTCGTCATTGTCATGACATTCAACAGAGCAATTATACCAAAAATATTTACGATGATGGGGTTCTTTCAGCTTTTTTATCATTCACTTGCAAGAACAGAAGCAATGGGCAAAAACCTGATAACGGAATCAGTACTTGTAGGGCTAGAAGCAGCGATGCCGATTTATCAATATTGGAGAATCAAAGGCAACTACCCAAAAGGACCAGAATCAGAAACGATAAATCTAATGCCCCAGAACCTCAGAATGAAACAAAAGTTCTTATGGATCCCCAGAATGAAGAAGCAAGTGGATCGAAACGCCAACATAGAAAATTGCAGTCCAGAATAGATTATTCCAAATCATTGGAAAAATCCACAACCAAACTTGAACATCCTCCTGCCCAGGGATCTGTCCTGTGGGAGTGTTCTGACGAAGCCAAAGACAATAAATCATTGCAAAGATTCTGCAGAGCAGGTCTGCTAGGAGAGGCTTATAATTTTCTTGAATATATGGTGGCCAGAGGTCACGTTCCTGGTTTCAGATCTTGTAGAGCTCTTCTTCATAGGCTCAGCAAACTTAGCGACGTAAATAGAGCCAGTAGGGTGCTGGAAATTATGTTAATGTTTAGCTTGGTGCCTGATGTTGTTACATACACTGTTTTGATTGATGCATTTTGCAAAAAGGGTAAGATGGAATCTGCAATTCAGCTTCTGGATGAGATGAGTGCACAAGGATGCCCTCCTAATTTGATTACATATCATACAGTGTTGAGAGGCCTCTGTAACCAAGGCAATCTGGAGCAAGCTTTGGAGGTTTGCAATCAAATGTCACAGAATGGTTTGGTTCCGAATGTCATCACCTATTCTATATTAATGCATGCAATCTGCAAAGAATATGGAGTGGACGAGGCCACAAGGTTCTTGGATGAGATGATAAGGGTGGGTTGTGTTCCTAATGTAGTCATATATAATATTATCGTGAGTGGTTTGTGCAGAGAGGGCAGATTGGATAAAGCAGAAAAGCTTCTCAATGATTTGCCACTGAAAGGGTGCCAACCCAATGTAGTTACTCACAATACTCTGCTCCATGGTTTCTGCTATGCAGGGAGGTGGGAGGATGCTGGGAAGCTTTTAGCTGATATGTATAAGAGGGGCTGTGCTCCAAATGTTACCACTTTCAATATTTTACTCCATTTTCTGTGTCAAACAGGTCACCTTACTCAAGCAGTTGAAGTTTTGGAGGAGATGGTAAAGAAGGGATATACTCCTGATTCTATGAGCTACAACCCAATAATCAATGCGGCTTGCAAAGAGGGAAGAATAACTCTAGCAACTGAGCACCTATGTCAGATGGTTTCTAGAGGCTTATTTCCTAGCATATCTATCTATAATGCCCTGCTGACAGCTCTCTGCAGGATTGGGAGAGTAGATCAAGCAGTGCATATCCTTCACCAGTTAGGCCCTAAAGGTTGTCCCCCTTCACAGATAAGTTATAATATAGTGATTGATGGATTCTCCAAGAAAGGTGATACAAACAAGGCAGTGGAGCTGCTTGCTGAGATGATTACAAAGGGTCTCACTCCTGATGTTGTTACATATTCTTCATTGATGGGCGGTTTATGTCGGCAGGGCATGATACATGATGCACTGGAGCTGTTGGATCAGATGGAAAAAATAGACTGTAGGCCTACTGTGATTACATACAACATACTGATTCTCGGACTCTGTAAGGCCCGCAGGACAGACATAGCTATTGATATATTGGATGATATGATTAGAAAAGGATGCAAGCCCAATGAGACAACCTACATTTTACTCATTAATGGTATGGCCCTGGAAGGACGGAAAAATCAATCTTTGGAGGTACTTCATGAGTTGGCTGCGAGAGGTGTTGTCACAAACGATTCTTTTAAGCACTTAAAAGTGCATTATGTAAGATAGAAATATTTATGAGATCACAGAGAACTCTGGTTGTGGGTTTTAAATGAAGGCTAAATGAAGGAGTACATATATGAGATTGTATGGGAAGCCCATGATAATTGGGGAAAACTTCTATTGTTTTTTTATTACTTTGCGAGTTTTCGGCTTGAGAGTTTAACATTTATTGCAAGCATTCTGCATAACGTGCCACATATTTGGATTCTTTCATGATAAATTGTATTTAGATGATATATCTATAATTCCCCTGGTAGAAAACCATATTAGCAGTTACATCCATGTTTAAGGTGAAAGTAAATTGCATGTATAACAAGCATTAGATGAGAGGTAGGGTGAAATCCTTTTGTAAGTCTTCAACGGTGAGCTTCATATGTAAAGTATGAGGCTAGATGCAGATCTGTGGATGGATTTATTACAGGGCGATTTATGTCTAATGATCGCTCTGATTAAATCTCTCATTGTGGTAGATAGAACTGCTATTCAGGAACAATGTAGCAGTGCTTCTAAGCTGTTAAACATGTGCAGTCTTCTTTGGAGCAAGTAATGCCATATGGTCCTACAGCATTTTGTATTTGGGCTGCTTAACAGACATATGGTCCGTGCTTGTATCATTGAACTGCTGAGACACCTTATGTATAATTGTAAATCCCAACTGGGCAAGAAAAGTGGACGATGCTTCCATTCCAGACATCCTATTTCATTGTCTATGAGCCTACAGAAACTTATATATGAATATGCTTGCTTGGTGTAACATGAAGATGGAGGACAATATTGACCAAAATTTTCTGCCATGCAGGTCTCTTTGTGTGCTAATTCGATTATGACAGATCTTTAAAGCAAAACAACTTTTATGTGAATGCTAATTGCTAGGCCATCCTAGTCTGCGGCCTTTGGACTAATAGTAAATTACTACATGTAGGATAGAAATAGGTGAGCAAAGTTAATCTAGTGTCATATATCCTGCAACTTGCATATGGGAACACTCAGGTTTTACGAGGATTAGAGATTATGAAACTCTCTTTTAGGTAATCTTTGTTTACATATTGGAATCAAGGGGCTAGTAATGATGAGCTTGGGATAAACAGCACTCAAACTGGATTTAGTTGGAACTATTTTGGAAGTCAGAGTTCCACCTATGCGATGGGAACTTTTCCCATGGAACTTTGCCCCTGGGATTTTTGGGTAATTTAAGATGACCCAGGTTGTCAGTTTAAAAAAAAAAATGAGATCAGAATGTGTGGAACTTTAACGTGCCGAAAAAACAAAGCTTGTCAGAAATGGGGTGATTTGAGTGCTGGTTAGTCATATATATAACGGATTGTAGCTTAAGGCATAGTTTAGGACAAGTGAAGAGATGTAAATTAGTTGTGGTAGTGTAGGTTCATTAAGCCCTTACAACTAAGGCAAGGAATTGTGACACTACCCAGGGTGCCAAAAGTGAAATAATTTGGAGTGGGAATGTAGGTTCATGATAGAGTATTAGAGATAACTTGGGTGACCTTAACCACTTTTCAGAAGGCAATTGTTGGGTATTGTAGACAAAGTTGTTTTTAGAACCATTTTTGGGTACTCTTCACCATGTCATGACAGTGTTGGAACAAACATAAGGTCCTGGGATGAGTATGGAAATTGGGTGCAAGGGTGACTTGAAGACAATGTGGCGGACATGAGCAGATTTAGTGCCTTGGTGCAACATGAAGCTTGAACAGGTATTTGAAACTTGGTAAGTTCATTGTAATTTATGGGTGGAATTTCAAACAACATTTGAATATTGAAGTAGGGGTCACTTGGAAAAATGACTATATCTAGAAGAGGGCCATTGGAAAGATCAATGGGTGAAGAAGTCCCCTTTTGTGTGCCTCATGAAGATAGTGATAGAAGTCATGTAAGAAAGTTCACAGATATTGAGAAGAGACTTCTCACTTTGGAGAAAATCATTGATCAGTTGGTTGAAATTATTCTAAGATAGTGAGAGAAGATGGACAGGGTCATCACTAAGATTGAATCTTTAGAGTGAAGGATGAGTCAAATTGCTTAGACCTAGAGCAGTATAAGTGCTGAGCACTGAGAGAAGACATCGAATCTAGGATTTTGTAGTGTTGTTTGAAGATCTATAATAGAGGTAGGAAGATCAAACATTAACTTTTGGATAGCTGGTCAAAGATGCCATGGACATTGTACAGCACTATCAGATGGTCTCACAAGAATTCAGCTTGAAAATTAACTCTTTGTCTTGTAGATTGGAAGTCTGGGTGGACCAAGCAAAAGCATAGTCATAATGTGAGAAGGTGTATAGAAGTGGGAAGTGGGATAGAGTACAATGCAACAATATAGTAAAATAAATGTGTTGCATGCTTTCTATGTGGAACCATTATGTAAAAAATTTCCCTTGAACCATAGTATTTGAAGAAAATGAAGAGTGGCAAAATTGGAAGTTCTAGATACTTGGGAGACATATTTGGGTAACACTAAGAAGAAAGGTGCAAGGCATAACCCATTTGGAAAAGTTAGTAAGGACTCAGGAGGATAGGAGAATAGATGGTGCCCAGGACAAGAATGGTGGTAAACCTATTATTTGTTGGGTATGTGGAGGGGACCATTATGCTAGGAATTGTCCATTGAAAAGAGGAATGAATGCAATAGAGAAATTCGACCAACCATTAGTGGACACCTTGTAAGTTTTCAGTACTCTAACAGACTTGAATATGTTAAAATAGAATTGAATAGTTAGTCTAAGAGAAGTTCAAGAGGAAGTTCTTTGCAACCACTGGTGAACAATAATTTGGTGAAGGAATTGGAAAAAAAATTGCTATGTTGAAGGCCATGGTGGAATCTACAGTGGTAGCAAAGGCCAGAGTAGTGGATGTTTGTTTAGACAAGCAAGTAATTCAATATGTAAGTGGATAGATGAAGACAATAAAAGATTCAACCAAGGAAGCTTGCAAACTAGTCATAGGTTGCTAAGAGGCAACAACAAAATATTTTGTAATGTTCAATCTCCATGCATTGGACTTGATAACAAGTTGAGTTGACAAGGTAGGAATGCATCAACCTTGGTGTGAAGTAGCCAAGGAAGGTTTTCAACCCTCCTTGGGTGCACTTGTGTAGAAAGTCTAGTAAGATGTCCTAGGGATTGAAAGATTTTTGGTCAAAGGTGACAACAAAATTGGTTTGAATGTGCCTCTGTTGATGTATTCAAGCTATAGGTTGGATGATATTTCAACAAATTCATGTAACTTAGTGGATTCTATGAAAGACGATGACACATTTGTTGGTGGTTCCCTTGGAAACCACCTACAATAACAATAAAGGGGCTACACTAGTATTATAGGGACCTAAAATGCCCCTTTCCTTCAAAAAAAGTGTTTTCCTCAATGCTTGGGTAGTTCTGGGTGCTTCTATATAGAATTCTCATTCTCCCATGTGGAATTTTTAGCGGGTAAGGTCTTCCACTCAATGAGATACTCTGAAATTGATCGATTCCATAGCTGTCAAGTTCTTGTTTCCGTGACTGCTTCAGGCTCCAATATGATTTTTTCTTCTTCATCAAGTTCTGGCAATATTGTTTGAACTAGGATCTTGTCATCGACAACCTTCTTTAAGTGTGAAATATGGAAAACTGAGTGCACTCGGGAAGATGTAGGCAACTCCAATTTGTATGCCATAGTACCAATTTTTTGCAGCACCTTGTAAGGACCATAGTACTTGGGTGATAATTTATTATCCTTCTTAGCTTGCTTGAGGGACATTTGTTTGTATGGTTGTAGCTGTAAAAATACCCAGTCGCCTACATCAAAACTTCTTTCACTACGATGTCGAAAGGCCTGTTATTTCATTCGATTTTGCGCCAGAGTGAGGCTATCCTTTAAGAGTTGGTGAAATTGTTGTTGATGCTCGATGTGATCTTCCACTGCTTAAACCTTAGAATTTTCTCTTAAAGATGATGTGATGGACGGTGGATGATATCCATAAAGTGCCATAAATGGGGTCAATTTTGTTGCAATATGGAAGGAAGTGTTATACTACCATTCAACCAGAGGCAACCACTTGACCCATTTTGTGTAGGTTTTAACCCAGTACAGAAATTACTTGCAAACAAATACTTAAAAAACAGAAAATATACAATGGCGAGATACACAAAACAAATACACAAAGATTTTCCCCTGGATCCCAAAACCGAGACTATAAGATTGATTTTTCGTTATATTTCTTTCAATGTTACAACACATATATATACATGCTGAAGCATTCATAAACTTCAATCCATTAACTCTGGATTAGAACATAACTGTAGTTCTCTTGACCGGATCTACAAGATACCATGGGTAGAAAACCATTATGTCCAAACCATGTGCAAAACCCATGCACATAACTATAGGTAGGTCATCCCACCTAATATAGGCATGGAAAGAATATAACACACACCCAACATTTTCTCACTTGTTGTTTTTGTTGAAATATGGCAACAAGAATATTCCAATTTAGTTTGTCTTTAAATTAAACTGTAAATTAAAATCGAATTTAGCCTTAACAGCTACTTGGAAATAATAATTATTTTATTTTACATTAATTAGTTGGAGAAATTCAAGTTAGAAGTCTTTCTGAAGTCATGCAAGAGCTATCCCTTAAATTAAGGAGAAGATTGAGTTATATTTGAGTTGTAATTAGTTAACTCAGTTTACTAAGTTAAGTCTAGTTAAATTAGTTCCAAATTGTTTGAGGAACTAATAGTG
>APFE030118147.1:1365-18546 GCA_000404065.3 Pinus taeda
AGGAAACCCTTGTTTCCTTGTGATTTGATGTTCATCCCTTAGTTATGGCATCATGGAGTGAGTCTTGGAAGGAGATATGCTAGAGGCTTGAGGCGGGACGGATCCAGAAGGAAGCTATGCTTGGAGCCTGCTTAAGGCTACTCAGGTGATATTACTCCTTTTGTACTTTCTATTTGTCTATAATAAAGAAACATGTCTTGGTTCCCGATATGCTTCTTCTTTATGTTTATGATGTTCATGTTTGAATTTCATGTATGAATGGGTGTTTAAAAGTTCATAACTAACTTCCTTCTTTTATAACATAAAGATGATTTTTGTATAAATCTTTGTCCATATACTGCTGCATTCTTTGGAATTATTGGTTTTGCAGGGCAAAGGAGCGAAAGGGACGTGAAGAAGGGTTTGGACCCTTAAGGAACTACCCGAAGGTAGGACCTGATGTACGTCCTTCTTACTTTAGAATTAGCTTTTGCTAGCATAATGGCTGTGTGTATGCATGTTTCTTTGTTTAGACAACTTTCAGTCTGCTAGGGTTCCACCCAAAAGCCCTAAGGGATAAAATCCCTCAACAGCTGGCCTATTTTCACAAGTTCAGGTCATTTACAGTCATTTTTGTCATTTACATTTGCAAAATCCATTTTTAGGGTTTTAGGTCTCATTAGGTCTAGGGTTTTCTACCATGGTCTTCAAAAGCTCAATAAGAGGTCAACAGGCACATGAGGATGTTTAATAAGTTCATAAAATCATAAATTTCACTGATTATTTTCTTCATAAAGGGTTTTTACCTCGAAGCTCTGTTTTGAGGTGAAAACAGAGTTTTTCTATTTTCATGTACAAATTTATGTAATTTTAATGTTTCATATGTAATAAAGCATCATCTGCAACCCTTGATCACCTTGCCACACAGGAAGCAATCTTGGGAGATTGGAATTTTGGAGGGGCAAATGGACACCAAATTCACAAATTCTACCTGTCTTAAAAAGTAGATAGACAGACCTTTCCAACAAGCCATCTTGGAGAAAATTTGGTGAAGGGGAAGGCCTCCAAAAGAAGCTTGGAAAAAGTGTTATGCACATAAAAATGGTGCTATGCACAGGATGAAAAAGTGCCAATTTTGCTCAAAACTCTGTTTTCGCCCAATTTTCTTCCAGTTTGACTTTTGCTCTCTTATGGTCAAATTCATAATGTGACATGATTTAAATTGATGTAATATGATGTAAAAATGATAAAAATTGACTTGATAAGGTAGATACATCAGTTTTAGGTGGTTTAAAGTTGAATGAAGCAGTTTCCTAGGTTTTAGGGGCAAGTTGTTCCACTGCCTATTTTTGTGATCCTAGTTTAGATATGGTTGAAACCACCCCTCTTCTCATGGATTCGACCCCTGATGGATAGCACAGGTGGTTTTGAGGTCTATATCATGTGTTTTTTCAGTCATTTGTAAAGGTTGGACTCTTGTGGATGCATTGAGCTACTTTGTACATCACTTCTGCAGTTTGGCAAGGAAATGAACCAGGGTTTGCATTATTTTGTGGGATTCTTATGGTAATGTGAATTAGCATTGTTTTCTCCTTTGTTATTTATTTTATCTTATGTGTATATGCCATCATCTATCTTTTCTGCATAACTAAATGAATCAAGATTAAAGGGTGGAATTCATTATGTTCAGTGCTCTGCCTTGGGGTTTTATTTAGTTTTAAATGTTTTTTGTTGTTTGAAGAGGACTCATGATACTTGCATGCCCTCTTCAACTCCTCACCAGTCTTTAGACCCACCATCACATTCATTTCAAAGTTCTTAAACACTTGCCTACCTCGCCCCACAGAAACCTCTGCAAATTTGTGTTGATTTCCTAGACCCAAAGTTGTCTTCCTCATCTGATCCAACAACCAACCATTAAAATTAATCAGAAACCTCTGAGCATATACCTAGCCTAAAATTAGTATTCATACCAGTCATCTCAAGCCTTACTTGCCATATTTTCTTTGAGATTGACAAGGAAAGAGCCCTCTCCCGACTTGGTAGGGCTAGCTACCAGATTAAGTGTGGTTTGATGTTACCCTAGACCTGCCTTTCTCAGCGTGAGGTAGATTTAGGCCCTAACATAGTGGCGACCATACTAGGGAATGAAAAATTTGTTTTCTTGTCAATATTCTTTGTTTTATGAACTATAGACAAAGCCTGAAGTTAGCCAAGTAATCTTCAAACTGCTCTTGCTTTGCGAGTGCATAAGTAGATGAATGTTGCTTTAGTCAATCTTCAGTTTAGTTTTATAAACTGAGTATCTTACTTGCAAATTTCCCCAGTACAATACATAATTCTAGACTTTTGGATGATGAGTTTAGAATTCAGCAGGCTGATAATATTTTAATGTCAATTTTATTTTTGGGAATAATTCAACGCAATGGCTTCTAGAAGATACACCAGAGCCAATCTTGATCCTGATCCTCCTCCCGTGTATGAAAACCCAAATCTCATTCCAAGAATTCTCCACCATGAAAGTTCTGTGATCCCTGTGTTTCGATCTCATTCATGCCTAGTTGTTTTTGAATATCTTGAAGACCTCCCATTTGATGCAAATTTTGAGCTATCAGTGTTTGAAACTAACTCTGAAAGTGTAGTTGGTGCTACTATTCTAAATCTTGAGTTTGTTAAAGATCTTGAAATTGAAAAAGCAAATAGATCAATTGATGCTTATATTCTAAATCTTCAATCTTCAATTGTGGCTCTACCAATATTCCCGTGTTCTTAAAATATGCATCTACTACTCTTGGTTCATCTGTCGTTGTGTTTGGTTCAGAAATTCCTATAGAGCCTCCTTTTATTCACACCATTCCTGTGCAGCCTGCCATATCTGATCAGAAATCTGCAGTGCCTTCACCCCCATCAACTCCTTCTACACCTCAAAAATCATAGATTTCTTCATCCCCTTTGACACCTCATACACCAGTCACAACAGTTGTTATCGTGGTTCCAACTCCTCCTACATCCCCAAGTCCAGTTTTAAATCCACCTCGAGAAATGGCTGCCAAATATGCACCTCTCGTTTTGCCACAAAACTTGGATGCTATGCCTGCCGATTATCAAAGTAAGATCCCATTGTTTGATGCTTCCCAAGGTATCACAACATAGCAACATCTTGATCAGATGAGTGATTTCTTTGATCTCCACAAGATAGATGAAGAGAATGTAACTATGAGATTATTTGTGCGAACTTTTGGATGCGAAGCCTGAAAGTGGTTTATAGCATTGCCTACTGGAACAATCAATTCATTGGTGGCTCTTCATAGAAAATTTCTAGATCGTTGGGAGGTAAAGAAAAATCCACTCCAAATTATTTCTGAGTATGAAAACATAAAGAGAAATGTTGGTGAAAGTGTCCAGGATTACTGTGTTAGATTCAACATTGTTTATAATGCCATTCTAGCTTATATCAAGCCACCTATGGGGCTGGCTTTGATCAAATTTCCCAATGTCTTTGATCCTGACATGGTGTATCAATTGAGAGAACTAGACCTGGCTACCTTGGAGGACATGCAGAAAATTGCAGTAAGTGTGGTAGAAAATCTACTAGCTAAGAGAGCTAGGGAAAAGACGTAAAAGAAAGTGACCATAAAGGAAGAAGCTTCATCTTCAGATCAAGTACTTCGTAAGCTTGAGAAGATGTTTGATAGATTAAACATTGCATATAAGCCCGAGACACAGGTCAGAAATCCAAATTTATGTGGTCAGCAGCAACCATAGTTTAGAATCAAGCAACGGGAGCAATGAGTTCAAGATCCATCAGCTCAACACCAAGTCAGAACACCATTTCAATAGAACTATGTCCATGGCACTGAATTAGAAGATGATGAGACCCCAATTGGAGAGGAGAATCACTTTTTACACCAGATGGTTTGCCAATTTATATCACCGAAGATGAGGAATATTCAGAAAGTCTAGATGTACAAAAAGATGAAGATTTTATATTGGCAAATGAAACATTCCTAGAAGAGGAATCAGATGAATATCAGAGAGGATACATGAATGCATTGACAGTGCAAGAAAGGCAATACTCACTTAAGAGTAGGGATGTACCGATCAATCCAATTCAGAAGCAGAAGGAAGCAACACCACCAAAGAATGATTCTCCAAATGTGCAGAAAAAGGGAAAGGAGCCAGCAAATCATACTTCCAGCAAAGTGCAATCAGCAAATGAAAAGTCAAATCAGCCAAGTGCAACAAAGGAGAAGATTGAAAAGAAGGATGCTCCAGTCAAAGAGGTAGAGAAAACTATAGCCTTTAGCTTAGAAAATGAAATTTCTAGGTTAAAAGTGTCAAAACCTTTGACTAAGTTAATGAATAACAATAGCTATAAAGGTCAAGTGGCAAAGATTTTGAATATAGATCCTCTGTCTGATATGGTAAATGTGGAAGATGACCAGCCTAAACTTATCTTTAGTCCGGCATTAGAAGGCCAATCTGAGGATAGTGATGTAGCTCCTTTTTACATCAGCCTTAGATTACATGATTATGTTTTCCACAATGCCATGTTTGATTCAAGAGTGTCTCATAACCTGATGCCAAAGGCAATTATGGAAAAATTGGGTTTGGATATCACCCACAAGTACCATGACCTGTATTCGTTTGATTCTAGTAGAGTAAGATGTATTGGTCTCATTGAAGATTTGGTTGTAACTTTGGGTCAGATTCCAACGAAAAATGTTCTTATGGATGTAGTTGTGGCCGACATTCCCCCTAGATTTGGCATGCTTCTATCTAGATCATGGGGTGCACAACTCAAAGGGACATTGCAGTTAGATTTCTCCTATGCCACTATTCTTGTGTTTGGTTAGATGAGCAAATTATATAGGGAGAAAAAGATTAAATATATGATCACAAGCAAGGAGAAACCATTAAATCATCCAATTAATTATGTACATACAGATTTAGAGTCTTTTGTTCTTTATTCCGATAGTGGTTTCAATGATGTAAAAAGTCAATTAGTTGAAGTTGAAGATATACCGAAGATAACAGAAAATTTCCGAGTTGTACTTGATCAAGAGAGACAAAGGCTTGAAAGTGGCTGAATAGTCAGCATCCCACCAGTAGCAAGGAATTAATGGACAGCAGCCAAAGGTAGAAAAGTGGGCAAAATTCCAGCACTTGGAAGAAGAATCCAATTTGTGGAGTATGGTCTTTTATGGAGCAATAGGTAGGGAAGGTGTTGGAATTGGTATTTGGATACACAGCCCTGTTTTCTCACCAAATAAAGTCTCGATTAATGTAAGAGTTTGTTCATACAAATTAGCTTTTGCTTGTTCCAAAAATGAAGCGGAATATGAGGCACTAATTGCAAGCTTGAAAATCCTTAAGAAGTTGAATGCAAAAAGAATTTCAATTTATGGTGACTTCGAATTGGTAATTAAGCAAGTCGAGGGAGAATACCATGCAAAACATCCTCAAATGAGGACCTACCGTAATTTGGTTTTAGATATTTTGAGGTTGTTTCCAGATTACACTTTGACATGTGTTCCTCGTGTACAAAATTTTATTACAGATTCCCTTGCTACAACAGCAAGTAACTTGAAGATTCTGATGAATTCAAACGATAAGTTTGAATTTCATGTGAAACATCACCCAAATGTCCCTGATAACCAAAGATATTGGCAGGTGTTTTAGGATGACAAAGAGACTAAATAATTTCGGCGAAATGAAGGTAAATATCAAGACACTTATATAAATGGAGGGCAAGATAATGGTGAACTGGACTTAGAAGTAAATTAGATGGAAGTTTTGCAGCTGAAACATAATGTCATCCCTAAATGCCTCATACCTTTAGAGGAATTATTTGATCAAGATGATGTAGCTCGAAAGCCATGTTTAATGCCGACTGAAAAGGGAGTTGAAGATGTGAATATCGGAACAGCAGAAAATCCAAAGATGGTGAAGTTGTCAAAGGAATTGCCTCCTTAGGTAAAGGAAAAGTACATTAGTTTATTGTCTTCATTTACTGATGTATTTTCATGGGATTCTTCAGATTTGAAGGAGTACAATAAAAGTATACTTCAGCACATCAATCCAATCAAGCCAAACCAGAAGCAATTTTGCCAAAAGTTAAGAAGGATCAATCCTAAGTTGCTTCCATCAATAGAGAAGGAGGTGAACTGATTATATAAGGCTGGTATAATCATTCTAATAAGATTTTCTGAATGGATTTCCAATTTGGTGTCTGTGCAGAAGAAGACAGGTGAGATTAGATTATGCATTGATTTTAGAAATCTAAATAAAGTGTCTTTTAAAGATAATTATCCGTTGCCAAGAGGGTTTGAGCACCTGTGACAAGTGCAGGCTCTGTCCCTCTGCAATTGCAGTAACGGCAGGCTTGAACCTTCTGTTGTAGTCAGTGGCCAAGGACAACACTAGATCTTCGTCCTTAAAACGGTGGGTACGCTCCATATGGAACACTAGTCGGGGGGAGGCGAAGAACCTCCCTCGCAAGATGACAATGAAATTCCTGAGAACCAGGCAGAAAAGGAAAACACAAACCAGAACGGTGACAAAGTGTGAGAGGTTCATTCAACGACCTGCAAACCAGTTGCAGCAATTCGACCACGAGTTGAACTGCCAGGACATCGTATTGAAGCAAGAATACAGTTCATGTCAGACCATGCTCTCATAGGGAAGTTCATTGGGATGTGGTCGACTGAACGAGCACTGTGAAGTTGGATAAATGTGAAATGGCACCCCAAAGGGCACATTACCTTGCAGCTAGGACCGAAAGGCTTTTTCACAGCTATCTTCAACTGCTTGGAGGATCGAAACAGGGTCCTGGATGGCGGCCCTTACTTCTTCAATGTAGCTGGATTATTTCTCAAAGGGTGGGTAGAGCGCTTCAACCCTGATATGATAGATCTCAGCTGGGCTCTGGTTTGGATCCGCCTGTATTCTCTTCCCAACGAATTTTGGGAGGAAGACTCTCTGAAAGCGATAGGAAACACAGCCGAAGAAACGAAGACAGGTAAATACACATCTTATGCCAGAATTTTTGTTTATATGGATCTCAACCAAGCTCTTCCAGATGTCGTAAACCCCTCTCACTTTGATAAGAACTAGTTACAAATGATTGACTATGAACATGTGCCCTTTCGTTGTCGAAGATGTCATGCCCTGGGGCACTTATTCAGAGATTGCCCTCTAAATCAGAAACCCTCCCCTGCTTTGGATCAGGAAGTCTCAGATGGATCTGGATTCATCAAGGTAGCAAGTCGCCGAAGGGCAAATAAAAAGCCCGCCCCGAAACCAAAAGTAGTGCAATACAGTCAACCAAAGCCATCCACCAACAGCAAATTTGATGCCCTAGCAGATCAATCTGAAACTCAAATGAACTTGTCAGAAATAGCACCTAAGAACGATGAAAATAGCAAAAAAGAAGGATCCACCAGGGTTCAATCAGATACTAAGGGTAAGGAAGCTTTGACCTCAACAGAACAAAAGGATGTGGCATGGAATACTCAAGATAAACCAATGGAGAATCCACTATCAGTTATTGGTACAGAAGAAGAACCAATGGAAGATCAAGATTACTCTCACTTTATGGATGAAGAAACAGACACAATAGATATAGGGGATCTGGATCTCCCGAGCCTGGAAAAGGCATGCACTACCAACAATTTTGACAATATTCTAGCAGGACAGCTAAAAAACTTGGAAGAGGTTTTATCAAGAGCTCAAAGGCAAAAATCTTTAGGCGTCCAAACAGGCAGCTCTTGGGATCGACGACTCATTGCCAAGGACATCAAAAATTGAGGTAGGAAAACTATCCTCCAAAGAACAATTAAGGTAGGGAAAATCTTATTGGATTCTGGCAGATATGCCAAGTTAACTAAGTACTTTAGTCCTGATATCAATCTTTCCCAATGAAGTTAATTTCTTGGAATATTAGAGGGCTTAACGGTCCCAGGAAAACCCGTTTACTCAAAAACATGATAAAGCAAGAAAACCCTCAAGTTATCTTCTTGCAAGAAACAAAGTGTGACACCATAGTGTTGGACAAGCTAGCTAATAAATTTTGGCCGGAAAGTCATAATACATCAGTTGATGCAAATGGTGCCTCAGGAGGCATTGCAATCATATGGGATTCGAGAGCTGTGGAGCTCACCAAATTTCATGCGCACAGGAACTTTCTCCAAGCTACATTTCACATCTTAGGAACAAATCAATATGGACTCCTAACCAATGTTTACTTCCCACAGGAAACTCATCAAAAAGAAAGGATCCTCAACTCCATCTCGGCACTTAATCAAAACAGACCACTCCCTCTTTGGATTGCAGGTGGAGACTTTAACATGATCACAAGAATGGAGGAACGAAGAGGAGGTAGGGGCAGAAGTTCTCAGGATGGAACACTCCTGATGGACTTTATTCAAAATAACTGGCTCATTGATCTCCCCTTCAATAATGATAATTTCACATGGAATAACAAACAAGCTGGCAATCTCCAAATTGCATCTCGGTTGGATAGATTTCTTCTCTCAGACAATGCCATTCATCTCGGAGGGGATTTTTATGCTTCTATCTTGCCCTTCACTGGTTTCGATCATTGGCCCATCTTACTCCATTGGTCTCAACCGGGGAGCAATATACGCAGACCTTTTCGCTTTGAAGCCTTCTGGCTAACCCATCCTGACTTCCATCAATTCATAAGCACAGAATGGAACAACTTTCATCCTCCTCTAGGGTCCAAAATGTTCCAATTTCAACAAAAACTCAAGCATCTCAAAGGCAAAATCAAATATTGGAATAGAACCACTTTTGGCAATATTCTTCACGGGAAGGCAAACATTGAACAGGATATGAGGCAACTACAGCAAAAAATCATCACTCAGGGCAGATACGATGATCTAGCTGACCAGGAAAAAATACTTGAAAAGGAACTAATGGAAAAAGAAAAATAGGAAGAAATGTTATGGAAGCAAAAATCAAGAATTAGGTGGCTCAAAGAGGGTGAAAAAAACACCAAATTCTTTCACAATACCACAATCCAACGCAGAATGCATAATAATATTACTCACATTCAAAATGAGCAGGGAGCTAAACTTGAAAAACATGAAGAGATCGAGGCCGAACTCCTCAATCACTTCAAGCAGGTGCATAAAGAACCAAGCATTGACCACTCTCAGGCCATTCAAAATATCACCAGCAAAATTCCCAAACTCATATCTAATCAGCACAATCAAATGCTCCTCAAACCGGTTGATCTTCAAGAAGTGGAATCTACAGTTAAGCAACTAAAATCCGACAAAGCTCCAGGTCCGGATGGTTTTACTTCCAATTTTTTCCATCACTTCTAGGATCTCATCAAGAATGAGGTCTGGCAGGTAGTGTACGAGTCGCGCTCACTTCGATGGATGTTTCCAGGAATAAATGCCACCTTCTTAGCTCTGATACCTAAGGTTGAGAAGCCCTGCAAACTAGACAAATTCAGACCGATTGCTCTCTGCAATATTATTTACAAAATAATCTAAAAAATTATAGCCACAAGACTAAAGCTTCTGCTTCCTTTGATCATCTCGCCGGAACAGTCTGGATACATGGAAGGGAGACGGATAACAGATGGTATCATCCTCACGCATGAAATCATCCACTCCTTGAAGATCTCCAAAAAGCCAGGTATGCTTCTTAAACTCGACCTCTCAAAAGCTTTTGATAGCCTCAATTAGAATTACATGGAAAATATCCTACTGGATTTTGGTTTCAATGCTTCATGGTTTCGCTGGATTATGAGCCTCCTAACATCCTCCTTCTTCTCGGTTTTAATCAATGGCATCCCCACTGAAACCTTTCATCCCTCCTGGGGCATCAGGCAAGGGGATCCCCTCTCCCCTTTCCTCTTTATCATTGCAGCGGAAGGTCTTGGGCGAAGCATCAAGCATGCTCAGCAAGATAATCGCCTCAAAGGTCTCTCATTCCACAACACCCCTGTAGTTACTCACCAGCAATTTGTGGATGACACCATGCTTTATGGGCACCCATCTGTCAAGGAGGCTAGGAAGCTCAAATCTCTTTTAGCTGACTTTTCAGAAGCCTCTGGGGCGGCTATCAATCAGTCCAAGTCTCAAATCTTCTTTTTTCACACCCCCTCTGCTATCCAGTCAGCCATGTTACGAATCCTCAAATTTACCTCAGCCAAGTTGTCCTCTACGTATCTGGGAGCCCCCCTCATTGCCTCCAACTTGAAGCATTCAGCCTGGAAATCTCTCTTAGAAAATCTGGAAGCCAAACTTTCCTCGTGGACCCATAGATCCCTCAAGATGGCAAGCTGTCTAGTCCTAATCAAAGCCATCCTTCAGGCCATGCCCCTCTACCTTTTTTCCATTCTTTCAGCCCCTAAATGGGTTCTCAAAGAGCTCAAATCCATCCAAAGGGCCTTTCTCTAGGGCAGTAGTGGACTTCACCGCAAATGGGCTCTGGTCAAATGGGAGACTGCATGTCTTCCTAAAAAAGGAGGCGGCATCGGATTGCGAGATCCCACACACAGCAATGTGGTCATGGGAGCTCGTATCCGGTGGAGATGGCTCTCGGGCTCTCTCACTCCATGGGCCACCTTATGGACAGCTAAATGTGTGGAAAACTGTCCCAGAGAGGAGCTTATTAGAATATATGAGATGTGCAATGGTTAAATTATTTGGAATTCGGCAAAAATTCACAGGAACCTCATTCAGCAGCACAGTTTTTGGGAGGTTAAAAGCGGAGACCAAGCTCGATTTTGGGACGACTCTTGGCAACAGTTGCCCAAACTAAGAGACCTCTTCCCGAATATTGCATCTGTGGAATAGGATCTCCATCCCCCCATCATGGTTGGAAATCTCTGGAGTATCACGGCCCAACAAGACCTCAGAAAATGGCACAAAGCTTCTCAGATTATAGCTAATGGAACTGCACAAGAACAGCAAACTCTGGACACAGAACTAGCAAAGAGGAAAATACAATGTTCGGAGGGAAAAGATGTTCTCAGATGGGGTTATGAAGAAAGAGGCACATATTCCACTAAAGAGGCTTACAATTTACTAATTAAAGATCACTCCAGGCCTGATAAGATATGGAGCAAGATATGGGATTCCTCTATCTGGCCGAAAATATCCACCTTTCTCTGGCTCCTCTGCCACAAAAGGGTTCTAACTTGGGATAACCTGAGGAAAATAAATTTCATTGGCCCCTCCATATGCTTTAATTGAAAAAAAGAAGAAGAGACAATTGAACACCTCTGGTATAATTGCCCATTAACGTATAAGCTCTAGCAAAAAAAAAAAATTGTTGTCAGAAAGAGACAGGTGCGAATGGAGACATAACGGCTACTATATGCAACTGGGACCCCCACCCCTATCAAAGCAAGATACTCAAGTACATGTGGAAGCTCATCCCAGGCTTTGTAAATTGGACCATCTGGAAAGAGAGAAATGGCAGAATATTCAAAAACCAATTCAAATCTCTGGATGAGATCTGGACAAACATAAAGAAAAACCTTGAAGAAACCATCTCTCTAAAAACTTGGTACCAGGATGATCTCCCCACTCTCCCTCAGGAACAATCAATCTGGAACAATTGGGAATTCCATAGAAAGCAAGATCAGTTAGTCAAAGGAATAAGGCCCCCTAACGGTTCACCTCCAGGGAAGTGGTCTTCTCCCCCAAAAGATATGTATAAATTCAATTTCGATGGGGCATCCAAGGGTAATCCTGGGCACTCAGGATTTGGGGGAATTATCAGATATCACAAAGGGAACAACATCATAATCTTCCTGGGATATCATGGTTGGGATACCAACAATTCTGCTGAGTTAGAAGGCCTTTGGCAAGGGCTCCTAATTGCACAAGATAGGAAACTTTTTCCGCTCATCGTTGAGGGAGATTCTCAAATCCTCATTCAAATGGCTACGAAGATTCTCCAGGTTTCCCCTTCTTCCAAAGTTTGCAATAGTTGGAGAATGGCTCAAAGACTATTGCATATGGAGCGATGGATCAGTGACCATAGGGCGATCTCCTTCACCCACGTCAGAAGAGATGGGAACAAAGTTGCGAACTTTCTTGCCAATATGGGAGTGGACTGTGGTCAACCTCTTCTGGTTGGAGCTCCAGCAAAACTCCTATTGGATTCCCAATTTCTTGATTTCAACAATCTGGTGCAAAGGGAAAAACCTGAGCCTGCAAAAGCACTCCCGGATCCGGGTGATCCTCTTGCCATAAATGGCATTCATGCAACATTACCACCCCGCGTACTGCCACCTGCTCCGCAGCGTGGAGCCCCAGGTCTCGACTGGAGGAGGGAGGAATGTTTTTATGGCTGTCAGCCGGAGTAGGACGGCGCCATTAATGAAGGTCGAAGCCTGACGCAGCCTATTGATTGTTATTTACATGGAGGCTCCCGGTGATTTTACCACTTCGTCGGTTCAGGATTTATGGTGTTTAGTTTGTTTTGAGGATTGAATGTGAAGGTGAGAGGGCGTTTAGTCTCAGAGGGGAAATTTGAGCTGGTTCAGGCTCGAATCTGCAGCGCTTCCACTCTACCTGCGTGTTGCGCACTGGAAACCCTTCGGTGGCCTGGGCATTATGAAGAGACCAGGGAAACGCACCAGCTTGGGTGAACGACCTGGCAGCAGCAAGCGTCCCTCCGCTCGTCCTCAGCCCACCCCACTGCTCACAACTATTAATCTCACATCCTCCCCTAAGGATCATCCTCCCAGCAATCCCTCTCGCCATCTGATTCCAAACAGTGCCTTTCAGTCCACTCTTTTTAAATTCCAAAGTAATCTGAACCGCCCTCTGATTTCAGCTCAGATTACCATCCTCATGTCTGAAGAAGTTAACCAGGTACCCCCCATTTCTTGCATTAACCCCAATTCCTCTCACAGTAGTGAGTGCTCCTCTGCCAAGAATGCCATGGATGTTAAAAGGGAGGCTGAACCAATTATCCAAGTTGATTCGCCGCCCTTAATCCCTCCCCTGGTTGGCTGTGTTAATTTTGCAATGGACCCCGAGGCTGGTACCACCGACAAGATGCAAGAGGGCAACGTGTTGGGTGACAAAGAAGTGCTCAGTCAGGACGACGCGTGTCTGCAGGCCGCGGAGACACAGGGGGACGAGGAAAAATGAACAATTGGTACTTTGGGACACTCTTTTTGGCTCTCTGGTGGATGCTCTGGAAGCACTGCCCAGTTTTGGGTCTCTCCTCGCCGCGGCGTATGTTTGGTTCTTGGACCTAGGATCTCAGCTATGTTTCTATGCTTATCTTCTGCTCTATCTCTCTCGGCATGTTTGTAAAGCCAACAGAATTGGCTGTATGTTTTTTGAGACTCCCCGGTTTCTACAGTAATGGGGAAGTTTTGTAATGTTCAAGGCTTGTGGGCCCCTGCCCTTGCAGCCGCCACCTCATGTAAAAATATTTTGTTTACCAGTTAATAGAAATAGATGTTACCGAGAAAAAAAATTTATCCGTTGCCAAAGATGGACCACATACTCCAAAGAGTGGTTGGGGCATCTCGTATGTTGCTGCTCGATGGGTATTCTGGCTATAACCAAATTTTGGTCCATGAGGATAACAGAGACAAAACAACATTCACCACTCCGTGGGGAACTTTCCATTATGCCAAGATGCCATTCGGTTTAAAGAATGCTGGTGAAACTTTTCAGCGGGCTATGGATATTGCCTTTGCAAATGAGAAAGATGTAATTTTAGTAGTTTATCTTGATGATTTGACAGTTTTTTCCAATTCAGATGAGGAGCATCTTTATCATTTGAATATTTTTTTTCAGCGGTGTAGAAAGTATGGCATATCTCTTAATCCCAAAAAGAGCTTGTTTGCCATGGATGAAGGGAAGCTTTTCGATCACATCATATCCAAGGAAGGCATCCGCATCGATCCTACTCGAGTGGAAGCTATTCAGAAAATTGATTTTCCTCATAGTAAAAAGGAGATCTAAGCATTCAACAATAAGATGAACTTCTTGCGTCGTTTTGTGCCAAATCTAGCTGAACATTTGAGGGAAATCACAAATATGTTGAAGAAAGATAGTGTGGTAAAGTCGACCGAAGAAGCCATCAAGTCTTTCAATTTGGTAAAGTTAGCTCTTTCTTCAACTCCAATTTTGATCAGCCCAGATTATTCCCAAGATTTCATTTTATTTTCATTCGCTTCAGAGCATACTATAGTAGTGGCCTTAATGCAGAAAAGTGACCAGCTTGAGAAGCCAATCACCTTTTTTAGTAGAACAATAAGAGATGCAGCCTTAAAGTATAACATTATTGAAAAGCAAGCTCTTTCCTTGGTGAAAGCTTTAAAATATTTTCGAGTATATATTCTACATTCTCATATTCTTGCTTATGTCCTTAATGCAGCCGTCAAAGATGTTTTGGTACAAACAGATCCGGACGGGAGACGAGGCAAATGGATCACAGCTTTGTTAGAATGTGTCTTGGAGATAAAGCCAACAAAGCTCATCAAAGGGCAGGGTCTAGAAAAACTGATGGTAGAGTCTAATTTGCATGCCTTGGACAAAAACTTGATTGTTGCTATGTCCGAAGAAGATGAAGACGACTCACTTGTTTAGGTATCTGAAATTTTTATCCATTCTCCTTGGTATTCAGATGTTGTATATGTGCTCCAGCACCTTTCACCGCCATCAGGGATGGCTAAAAACAAAAGTAGAACTCTGAAATTAAGGGCTGCCAAATTTTGTATTATGAGTAATGCATTGTATTGGAAAGATCCCGGAGGTATGTTGCTGAATTTTTTGGTTGAGGAGGAAGCAAAATAGGTCATGGATGATTTTCACAAGGGAGATTGTGGAGGTCACCTATTTTGGAAAACAATGGAAAATAAAATTTTGAGAGCATGGTACCTTTGGCCTACCCTCTTTGCTGATATTTATAAAACTATTACAAGTTGTCACGAATGTCAAATTTTTCAGGGAAGGAGAAAATTACAACCACTACCTCTCAAGCCGGTTGAACTAAGTGCTCCGTTTCAGCAATGGGGCCTAGATTTTATTGGAGAGATCCACCCTACATCTTCAGCTCAGCATAAGTGAATCTTAATAGCAATAGATTATTTTACAAAATGGATTGAGGCAATCCCCACTCAGCAGGCCATAGATGCGGTGATAATTCAGTTTCTCAAAAATAACATTTTGTCACGTTTTGGTTGTCCTAACAAGCTAATTATAGATAATGTAGTAGCTTTCAAATCTAAAAAGATGATTGATTTTTGTAATAAATATCAAATTATCTTGGGGCATTCTACTGCATACTACCCACAAGGTAACGAATTGGCGGAATCTTCAAATAAATCATTGGTTAACATCATCAAAAAGCTGCTGGAAGAAAACAAAAAGAGCTGGAACAAGAAGCTAGTTAATGCACTATGGGCGAATAGAGTAAGTCAAAAGAAATCAATTGGCATGTCTCTGTTCGAACTAGTATATGGTGTCGACACGGTGTTCCCAACATCTCTCACAGTCCTGGTGGTAAAACTTTTGCAAGAAGATGGCAGCGAGGAGGATCATTTTCAGCGAAGGATAAACCAAATGATCCATTTTTAGCAGATAAGAGAGGAGGTTTTCCATAATACCTTCAGGTTGCAAGAGAGAATCAAGAAAATCTATGATCAGAAGGCAAAGGCAGATAAGTTTCAGATTGAAGACATAGTGCTCAAGTGGGATGCTAGAAATGAGGACAAAGGCAAGCACGGAAAATTCGAGAATCTATGGAAGGGACCATATAGAATTTCTACATATCGAGGTCAGAACGCTTTTCTCCTCAAAGAAATTAATGGGGAAGATTGTCTAGGAGGGCCAGTTAATGGTCGGCTGCTAAAACGGTATTATCTTTGAGAAATTTTCTGTTGTCATAATTTGCCATTGTACATACCATTTTATTTCCTTCATTACAAGTGTGTACTGTCGTCATTCATTCAGTTTTGGGCCCAAAGTGAAGGCTATAAAGTTGAAGGTCTGAAATCAGTTTTTGATTACTTAGTGTGGATTGTTTGAGTCAGTTTTCAGTCAATTTTCAATCTTGTAGTTAAGTCAGTTTTGAGTCAAGATATTGGTTTTATGTTTACTGAAGTTATTGACTCCATTTAGCCCAATGGAAGAAGCATTGTCTGCTTTCCAGAGATCTATAGTTCTTAGCACCTCCCAGGAGCTACCACTGCCATTGGAGCCAATGTTAGTGTTGATATCTTCATCCCTCCATCAGTGATCAAATTCTATTTTTGCATGCATTTTAGGTGTCTCATCCAATTAGTTGCATTCCATTAGGTCATGGGTCAACTGATGGAGGTTCATTATCAAATTTCCCTCATGGAATTTACCCGCTGGCCTATTTTCACATGTTCAGGTCATTTACAGTCATTTTTGTTATTTACATTTGCAAAAGCCATTTTTAAGGTTCTAGGTCTCATTAGGTCTAGGGTTTGCTACCATGGTCTTCAAAAGCTCAATAAGAGGTCAACAGGCACATGAGGATGTTTAATAAGTTCATAAAATAAAAAATTTCACTAATGATTTGGTTCGTAAAGGGTTTTTACCTCAAAACTTTGTTTTGAGGTGAAAACAGAGTTTTTCTATTTCCATGTACAAATTTATGTAATTTTAATATTTCATATGTAATAAAGCATCATCTACAGCCCTTGATCACCTTGCCAAACTCCAGCACTCCAGCTACTACAAAAGAGACAAAAAGCATTCAAGCATCAGTCCATCAAATGACAAGAAAAAGAGCCAAACTGCAAAAATAGGGTTTTAAAAGTAAAGTGAAAGGGGAACTTTAGAAAATAACAACATAAACTTTGAAACGGGAACTGATACTGTTACCCGTTTCGTAGAGATAACAAAAAATTGACCCGATTTTGAAAAGGGGCGATGCAAAACACATATTTTTTTTAGAGCATAGTTTTTGGCACTTTCAATAACCGATACGACTATCCATTTCGTAGGGGTAGTAAAAATGTGACCAGATTTTCATAAGTGGTTAAACATAATACACTTCTTTTTGTTGGAAGCATATTTTTGACATTTTAAATTTTTTTATATATCAAATATAAATATTTGTTTTTAAATATTAGTGATTTTCATGTTGATTTTGAAATGTGTAGATGCAACGTGTTGATGCCACATACTTTTTTTTTAGAGGACTTATTTTTCA
>APFE030118147.1:19555-34238 GCA_000404065.3 Pinus taeda
TTTATGTTTTGTTTTTAGTATATATTTTAATTTATGTTTTGCTTCTTCTTCTTCTTTATTTTCTTTTCTTTCTTTTTTTTTAAATTTTAATGTTTTCAGGGTCATGATAAAATATTTTATGCCATTATTTCAAAATATTGAAATTTTACCCTAGAAATTTTTTTTGTTATCCTAATGTCAACACTTTTCGTTTTGAGGATGTTTTTTGCACAAAATTTACCATTGAAAAAAAAAAAATGTTATTCAAACATCAAAACTTCGTTTTGAGTATGTTTTTGGACAATTTTCGCACAAAGAATTGGTTTTTACCGCCATTTTTAAAACATATTCAAAATTTACTCTAGAAAAAAATTGTTATTCCAGCACCAACACTTTTCGTTTTTAGCATTGTTTTTGATGTTTTTACGGGGTTTTTTGGCTAGAGTTCCCGTTTTGAGTTTATAGTTCCCATTTCAAAGTTTACATTGTTAAATGGGTTTTTCTAAATGAAAAAATAAATTCAAAATGTATATAAAGTGATCCTTGGTGTTAAAAGTTCTCATTTGTGCTAAAGAGAGAGATAAAGAGGAAAAAATCGCATTTGAAGAGAAACAAGTGAAAATCGTAGCCAAAAACTCCAGCTTCATTAGCGCAGCGCACCTGTCAGGCGCTACGCATTGGGCGCGGGATTTGCAAAGGAAATTCAACATGCGCAACGCACTTGTCAGGCGCTACGCACCTAGGCGTTGGCGTGGCGCATCTGTCAGCCAAGCTCAAAAACTCATCCCGTCGATTTTCCAAGCCTCCAAATTTGCAAACAACCTCTCTACAAGTAAGTACATCCTCCCATTTTCCCAACAAGAGATTTTTTCATCCATGATGGTGATGTGAGTGCTTAAAAAATGAAACCCTAATTGCCTTAAAGTGGTGTTGTCAAAACTGCCTAGGGTTTTTGCTATTTTTGTTGTTTTCACCTCCTTGTACAATTTTCCCACATCCCATCCCCATGCACTAAATTTCCCTAATTCCCTTCCCTTTCTCTCTTCCATTTACAATCACCTTACCTCCTATCACCAAACCCTAAGCCCTATACATAATTCCCACTATCCCTTAAACCCTAATTCCCTTTCCTAAACCCTATCATTCCCTAAAAACCCTACTAATATCATCAAACCCCTCCTTTGCATTTTTATTATCTGTCAACCCATCAAATCCCAAAAAGAAAACAGCAGTCACCTATACTTAAAGAAAATCTCTTCATAATCATTTTTCTACATTCTACATTTGCAAATATGGAAACAGATTCAGCTTATGAAAGGGATGAGGAAACTGTGAGTGATTCCTCCCAGGAGATTCATGCACCAAGAAAACTACATAAGGGAGGAAAACACATCCGGGAGGAGCCCACCACACTCACAGAGTTACTAGCTTGCCCTCTTGCAGTAACATGTTAAATACGACCATGAACTTACTAAGCTATTTGTCATTCATCTTCACAATGGCCAAATAAGTGAATTTAGCGTGTGTTTCCTTCACTTTGACACTTGAAACCATAGTTGTAGCAACAGGTATTCCAAATGTGGATGAACAGTGGAACAAAAGACAGCTTGTGAGCAAAGAGCATTATGAGCCTTATGTCAAGGCTAGTTATCAAAAGCAAATCAATAGGGTCTTTCCTTTCATATACCTACAGGACACTTATGCTCCGCTCATGAAGCTCATTATCAAATATTTCACCTGTGAAGGGAGGTTTTCTCGCTTGTACACTTACCATGTTAGATTGTTGATGCACTTTACTAGAGTGAGGATGATGAACCTCCCCTATTTCATATGCAGAAATATTGAGAAGATGGCTACATTGGTGCAAAGGAAACCTCTTCCTCACCAGTTCAATAGCATTTATCATTTTGCATTGATCAAAATTGTTGTGTTTCATCAGCTAAGCTTGTTGAATATTTCTTGGGATACCTTCATTTCACATGAGGTTTTCAAAGGCCCTCAGGTGACCCCATCAGTGTTTCAAGAGGAAGGAGGGCCTTTAAATCAGCCAAAGGTTCATGAGACTCAAGCTACAGGAGTTCCAGTATTTGTTACTTATGAAAAAGGCACAAGGAGATTATTTGCAGCTGCCAAACGAGTATTATCTCCACCTGGGGTGGAAGGGGTCTTGTTTCCTTCACCAGACAATAAGAAAATGCTATCTTCACCTGGGGTAAAAGGGGCTTTTCCTTCTTCTTCAGAAGAGCAAGTACAAGACAAAGGAAAGAAACCATTGCATGATGAAGGGCCTTCTGAAGGCCAAGACAGAGATTTCATTTTGATTGAGGAAGAGGACACTGATTTGGGCTCACTCAAGGATGGAATCATCAAGGAGCAGGAAGCTAAGATCAAAGGCCTATCACTTAAAATTGAGAGGGCTAAATGGATTATTAATTACCTTGAGCAACGGAACAAGCAGCTAGAGGACAAGTAAACAATCATGGAGCTGCAAAACATAAGGGAGAACTGGCAATTGGCAAAGAAGAGGAAAATCAAGCTAACTTCACTAGAGCAAGAAATAGAGGCCGACCGAGAATCATGGTTGGAAAGAGTCAATATCCACCTTGAGAAGTTGTTGGATAAGGCCAATAAGGATAAAAATATGTTGTGCCACATGGCTTATCACTATTTTTCCCAGAACAAAATTTGTAAAACAAGAATAAGAAGCCTAAAAGCCAAGTTAATGAAAACTTTGAGCAAGAAAGAGAAAGATAAACTCAAACTCTTGGCTGAAGCTTCATTAGCCTAGAATAGCAAATGACATAGATCACTCATGAAAAATTTCAAGAAATTTGGTGAACTTTTTGACATTTTTGAATTTTTTAGGGAAAAAACAGGTTTCTCTGGCAGGTGCGTAGCACCACCGACACTCGCTTTTGATAGGGACCTCCATTTGAGGAAAACTTTGCATTTTTGGATTCCTTATGAAAAATTATGCATGCTCAGAAATTAATAGGAAATTTTTACAAGTTTTGAGCCTACAAAACTGTTAAAAACACCTCAAAAATGCCCTTTCTGCCATTTTTTGGCCACACAGGAAGTAGTCTTAGGAGATTGAAATTTTGGAGAGGCAAATTGAAACCAAATTACAAAATTCCACTTGTCGTAGAAAGTAAATAGACATACCTTTCCAAAAAGCTATCTTGGAGAAAATTTGGTGAAGAGGAAGGTCTCCAAAAGCAGCTTGTAAAAGTCATTATGCACAGAAAAAATGGTGCTACACATAGGATGAAAAAGTGTCAATTTTGCTCAAAAACTCTGCTTTTCGCCTAGTTTTCTTCTAGTTTGAATTTTTCTCTTTTATAGTCAAATTCATGATGTAACATGATGTAAATTGATGTACTATGATTAAAAATAATAAAAATTGACTTGATAAGGTAGATACATCAGTTGTAGGGGGTTTAGAGTTGAATGAATAAGTTTCCTAGGTTTTAGAGGCAAGTTGTTCCACTACCTATTTTTGTGTTCCTAGTTTAGATATGGTTGAAACCACTCCTCTTCTCATGGATTTTACCCCTAATGGATAGCACAGGTGGTTTGGAGGTCTATATCATGTGTTTTTTCAGTCATTTGTAAAGGTTGGACTCTTGTGGATGCATTGAGCTACCTTGTACATCACTTCTGCAGTTTGGCAAGAAAATGAACAAAGGTTTGTAGCATTTTGTGGGATTCTTGTGGTAATGTGAATTAGCATTGTTTTCTCCTCTGTTATTTATTTTATCTTATGTGTATATGTGCCATCATCTATCTTTTTGCATAATTAAATGAATCAACATTAAAGGGTGGAATCCATTGATGTTCAGTGCTCTGCCTTGGGGTTTTATTTAGTTTTAAATGTTTTTTGTTGTTTGAATAGGACTCATGTCACTTTCATGCCCTCTCCAACTCCTCACTAGTCTTTAGACCCACCATCACATTCATTTCAAAGTGCTAAAACACTTGCCTACCTCAACCCACAGAAACCTCTGACAATCTATGTTGATTTCCCAGACCCAAAGTTGCCTTCCTCATCTGATCTAGCAACCAACCATTAAAATTAATCAAGATCCTCTGAGCATATATCTAGTCTAAAATTAGTATTCATTCCAGTCATCTCAAGCCTTACTTGCCATATTTTCTTTGAGATTGACAAGGAGAGAGCCCTCTCCTGACCTAGTAGGGCTAGCTACCAGGTTAAGCATGGTTTGATGTTACCCTAGACCTACCTTTCTCAGCCTGAGGTAGATTTAGGCCCTAACAGCATCTATACTAATTCTACACAATCTACTATTGATGAAGGAAATGAGAGAAAAAGGCATGAGCTTTTCCATATTTGAGTTATTTTCAAACATCAAAAGATTGATACTTGGTTTGATAGTGGCTCACAAGTAAATTTAATTTCTGAACCAATTGTAAAGAAATTGGGATTAGTGACTACACCTCACAAGAAACCATACACATTAGGATGGTTGAATGATAAAGCACAACTACAAGTGACTAGACAATGCAAACCGAAGTTTTCTTTTGGGTCAGCATTTGTAGATGAGGTTGAGTTAGACATAATTCCTTTGGATATATGTGGAATTGTTTTAGGAAGTCCTTACTTGTATGACATAAAAGCTATTTTCTATAGAGTCGAGAACAAGTATCTACTTGCTAAAAATGGAATCGAATACTTTGTAAGAGCTCATAAGCTCAAGAATAATTATATTCTCATAAACTCAGGGCAGATGAAACAAATGATAAATTCATGCAAACAATTCTTACTGATGGTTGTAAAGGAAAAGAAACCTGATAAAACCAATGTATTTGAGGGTTGTAATGCTAAACAGCAAGTTGATTTAGAAAAGGTTGTTTCATAGTATGATATCTTGTTTCAAGAACCTAAAGGTTTACCACCCAAAAAGGAAAAAGTGCATGATATTATTTTGCAGCAAGATGCTCCATTGCCTAACATTGGAATGTACAGGTTGTCTACTTTAGAGAACGCAGAAATCAAGAAGTAGGTGCAGGAGTTGCTCGAGAAGGGGTTCATCAGACCTAGCACATCACCATGTGGGTCACCAATCATTTTGATGAGAAAGAAAGATGGCTCATGGAGAATGTGCATTGATTACTGAGCACTGAATAAGATAACAATAAAAAATCGTTATCCCCTTCCTCACATTGATGATCTTTTAGATCAATTGAAAGAAGCTGTTTATTTTTCCAAGCTAGACTTGCATAGTGGATACCATCACGTCAAATTTGTAGAATAAGATGCATGGAAGAATGCTTTCAAAACAAAGCAGGGATTGTATGAGTGGCTGGTTATGCCTTTTGGCTTAACTAATTCTCCTGCTACTTGCATGAGATTAATGAATGATGTACTTAGACCTTTTCTTGATGATTTTGTTATTGTGTATCTGGATGACATTATGATATTTAGCAAAACGTGGGAATAACACTTAAAGCATGTTAAGCAGACACTAGATGTTTTGAAAAGGGAAAAACTTTATGTTAAACTCTCAAAATATGAATTTGGAAAAACATCTTTGAATTATTTGGGTCATATAATAAAGGGTGGTGAATTGAAGATAGATCCCTCTAAGATGGCAACCATTATGAACTAGCCTAAACCCAAATCTGCTACAGAAGTTAGAAGCTTCTTAGGAGCAACACAATATTGGAGGAAGTTCATTTATAGCTTTTCCTTAATTTCAGCTCCCTTACATTCTTTAACAGGATTGAAAAAGGTTTTTCAGTGGGGAGACAAACAGCAGAAAGCCTTCAACACCTTGAAAGAAAAGATTAGTACAACACTTGTACTAGCACTACCTGATCTTCAAATACCATTTGAGATCCAAACAAATGCTAGTGACTATGACATGGGAGCAGTGTTGACATAGCACGGTAAACCCATATGTTATCATTCTGAGACATTTAATTCTACAGTAGTTAACTATCCTACATATGATAAAGAATTGTATGCATTAGTACAAAGTGTGAAAAGTGGAAACATTACTTAATGGGAAAAGAGACAATAATACATACTAATCATCAACCACTTCAATATCTACACTCCCAAACTAAGTTGCAACAATCAAGGCACTATAGATGGATGGCTTTTCTACAACAGTTTCATTTAGTCATCAGATATAAAAAGGGCATACACAATAAATTTGCAGACATGTTATCTAGACCCATTATAAATGCATCTACTATACCTAAGCATAATTCTATGTTACATGAGAGCTACATTGAACAATATACTCAAGATATAGACTTTAAATATGTATATGAAACTTTAAGTCAAGGCAAACGAGTAGAAGAATTGGATTATCATGTAAAGGACTGACTCTTATATCATTGTGGGAAGTTATGCATTCCACAAACTGAAAGAGTAAAGATAATTTGAGAAGCACACAATTCTCTAATATCAAGTCACTTTGGGGTAAGTAAAACAGTTGCACATATGCAAAGATTTTGTTATTGGCCAAAAATGAACGAGAGAGTTTCTAGATATGTAAGAGGGTGTACTATGTGTGCAAAAAGCAAGCCCAGCAATAGAAAACTAGGCTTGTACACTCCATTACCAGTTCCTTCTCATCCTTGGGAAAGTGTTTCCATGGACTTTGTTGGAGTACTACTTAAATCTAGGAAAGGTCATGATTATTTGTATGTTGTTGTGGATAGGTTCAACAACATGTGTATTTTGATACCTTGTAATAAACAGATTACATCTGAACAAACTACAAAAATTTTCTTTCAACATGTATGCGTTCATTTTAGATTACCCACTTCCATTGTATCTGATTGAGACACCCGATTTGTGGGGAAGTTTTGGTCAAGTCGGTGGGAACTAATGGACACCAAACTGAAGAAAAGCACAGCTTTTCATGCATAAACTGATGGCCAAACAGAAGTAGTTAACAGGACAGTGATCTAGTTACTTAGGGGACATTGCAGCGAGCATCCTAAGCTTTGGGATGAACATTTATGTTATATGCAGCATGCTTACAACAGAGCAAAACATTCTTCTACACAGAGATCTCCTTTTGAGACCTATTTTGGTTTCACACCAAGGTCTCCTTTGGATTTTGTCTTTGGTAAAGACACCACAATTGAGGGACATAGTGATGTGGACAGGTCAACTAGGTTCATTGAACATATCTAAGAGATCCACCAGGCAGTACAGGAACAGCTAGAAAGAAGCCAAGCCAAATACAAGGCAAGGCATGACAAGCAATGGATGGAGCATAGTTTCCAAGTTGGTGACCAAGTCTGGTTGTATATCAGCAAGGACAGGATGCAAGGTGAAAGTAAAAAAGCTAAAGCCTATCAGGTATGGACCCTTCAAGATACTTGAGAAGATTGGTGAAAATGCTTTTCGCCTTGATATACCAACTTACATGCATATCTACTCAGTCGTAAATGCAGATTGCTTGAGATTGTTTGAACCTTCACTAATTGAAGATCCTGAAGAGTAGAGCCAATTTCCTTCTATTGATGACTTGTTACCTAAATATCTTAATGAATTGTAGGAAAACACAATTTTGGATAGGAAGGTGAGGACGATGCGTAGGGGAGATGTTGAGTACCTCAGAGTTGGGCTCAAGGGTTCAAAGTTGAGCAGTGCAAAGTGGATAGAGATTGGACATGTGAGACAATTGTACCCCTCACTTAGTCGATGCTTGAAAACCAACTTTTGGTGGTCCAAAAGCTTTTACAGTGGGAAGGTCGTGATCTGAATTGGATCCATGAAAATTATTAGAGTTCTATGACTGTATCAAATCAGGACAGGCTTAAAAAACTTGTGAACAAAGAGCTATCAAGAAGACCTCTGGATAGTGGCAGTTTGTAGCTAGCAAGGAACGACAAGGACCTCGATCAAAGCATGCTGACCAAAGCCCGTGGAGATTGCACAGGACGCAAACTAGTAGTTAGGAAGTCTGAATCGGAAAACGGAGGTCGTTTCAGAAATCACGCATCAATGGGCAGAACCTCTCAAAATGGAAAGGCCCCAAGCGCTCGGTCACAAGGAAAATCTGAAAACCATGGGAAAAGTGCTAAAGAAAAATGTGGGCCCCGCGCTCCAAAATTGGAGGAATATCAGAGGCATGTTGGGTGGTAAGCGGATTTGGTAGGAGAACGACCGATTCCATACATTGCACGACGTGTGTCCAGCGGATGAGAGAGAAAACCACCTCTCATCGCAGGCTAACGGGCTGATGGTTGAGTAAGTCAATTGCGCGATAAGAGTGAACACCGTAGGATCTGGGGGCTCTAGATCTGACGGTGGAGATTGCGCTCGATGAATGACCAGATCTGAAGGGAGAATTAAGTTGCGGCGTATAAAATTCTGAAGTCCGATTTGACCGCTGAGTTGGTGGATGAATCATTACACAACGTAACTGAAATACCAAACTCTTTGAGGAAGAGCTTGCACAGTTCATGAGAGGACAAGTGGCCACTTCCCTGCGAGATGTTACATAGTGGTGATGATGCAAAGGTAGGGAACTCCAAGCGAATAGCAGCAGACGATCCAAAGGGGTGGAAGAGGAAGTGAACAGTCATGAGACAAATTGGCTTTAAGCCATGAACAAACAGAGATAGAGATAAGGGGAGCATGAAGCGAGAGCGAAGTGAGCACTGTAAGAAAGAAGGAGACAGTGAGACAGAGAGACAATAGAGAATAAGCAAGAAGCATGAAACATAGAGCCGAGATAACCTGTAGAGTAAGGTAGCATTGCGCAAACAGAGGGCTTGAGAGGTTCGAGCAATCCCTAAGAGGATATCTATCAGGGAACTGGGTATCAAATTGGACTCATCCCATTCAAGACCAGTTGAGGTCGAGACTTAGTAAGGAAGAGTCTATGCACTCTAGTGGCTTGGGGAATCCAAGGACCACCGTGCTAAGCATCATCTGTCTCAGGAGACTCAAATTGAGTTCCTCATTGTAAAATATCTACTTTAAAGACACAATAAGGAAAGGCCACCACTAAAAGTTGGACTAGAGACGTAGCCCAGGAGGATTGGGTGAACTCCTTGTTAATTTGTTGTGTTCTTGTATTTGCTTACTATGTTTCTCTTACTGTTTTCCATTTTCCAGTGTCTATGTATTTTGCAATTTGATCGATCTGTTGCCTAAGATAACATAGACACACACCAACACATGAGTCTGTAATACCTTCATTCATTAATTAATTAACTGAAATCACCCATGAGTGATTTTCAGATCAACACATCACCATTTTCATCATTAGGTAGCTACTTTTCCTAGTGCATGATGGGTACTTATGGTTGGAGGAGCCTATTGCTATCACAACAGCTCTCATCCACATAATCTATTGGCTTTCCTATATGGGAAAGGATCCCGTGACGATAGCAGGAAAGAGTGGCGATTTGGCTCTCACGGAAGCCATGAAGAAAAAATATGAGCTCGAGAAGAAAAAGAGGGGTTATACCATTAGCAGTATCAAGGATAAACGGGTGCACGTAGCCGCTCAACTCTTGGCCAAGAAGGTAATGAGAAAATGTTGCGGCGATGAAGTACTAGCACCAGTAGTTGCATTGGCCAAGCAATGCACAGAGGGGGTCCAATTCAACTGGGTTGAGTTCCTCTGCGAGAAATTCTTGATCAACTGCAAGGAAGCCTAGGAGCAGGGTAAGACTTTCCACTATGCGCGGTTTCTCTTGTCCATTTTGCTGGTAGTGGGAGAACTACCAGAGGACAGTCAGTTCTAGAGCATTGAGCATGACACACCAGAGGCTGCAAAGTATGCGTCACTCTGGGCTACCAAGGACACGAAGCGAATTCATCATACAAAGATCTTCTGGGTTCTCATGGAGGTGAGCATCCGAACGTGGATTAATAGGAGGCCGCGTCTGTCCCCCACAGTGCACAATAGTCTATGGAGCTTTGTATACTTCAAGGAAGAAATGCACAATACTTACATAAAAGCACGAAAGGATCCGGTGCAACATTGGACCAAGCTCTCCTTCATTGCCACTAATGATGCAATTTTTACAGTGTTAGAATCATGGCCTCCTGAGTGGCGTGCCCCAGATTTGGCAGAATTGGATAGGACAGCAGCACAGAAAAGAAAGGATGAGGCCAAGCTATGTGTCATGCAGCTGGCTGAGAAGAGGCATAATGAAAAAGTGGCAATAGAGGTAAGGGCAGTCCGCGAGGCAGCACGGGTAGCCACGGAGTAGGCAAAAGCTGTCGAAGTAGCAGCAGTAGCATAGACAACAGGGACCACAACAATGCAGGTAGAGGAGGGCCAATAATTATCTACAGGACAGGAGGCAAAGAGAATAGACCTTGCAAAAGAAGGCACAGACCTGGGCACAACTTCCACCCAACTCGAAATGCCACGTGTCATAGAGAGATCGGGTCCACGGAAAAATGTCAAGGCCTCCAAATTGACTATTGACCTGATCACGTTAATGAAAGCTGACCTCTATGACATTGGTGAGACAGTTCACAATGTCACCAAGGAAGCACTCTAAGAAGTCATGTCGAAGCAGAAGACTGTGTTGGGGGCCCTAAGGGTGCAACTGCAGGAAATACAGGTGCGGCCACCATAGGAAGAAACCGTAGCCACCTACGTCGCAGTAGGCACATCAGCAGTATAGCAGATGCTACATGCAAGGATGGGCAATACCATAGTGCTCCCAGAAGGGGTACTAGTAGCATAGAATGAGATCGACAAAGCTTCGATTGGTAGGATCAAGGGGCTTGGCCTTAATTTGGTTGCCCTTCCACGAGACACATTGTACCAATTGTAGGATGAAATAATAGAAGAGCTCTATGCCAGGGAAGGCCACGCGATTCAGTTGATAAGTGAGAAATTGATCAAAATCAAACAGCTCAGCCTATAGCGTGACGAACTGGTGTCACAAAACCAACATTTAGTATAGACAGTGGATGAAGCATGCTGGTGTGTCCTACAATTATCCATTACCGTGGACCTACCAAAAGAAGTGCAGATCCACTGTTTGGCAAGTGGAGTCTGAAATGCGCGCAAGGAAACAACATGAGTTCAACTGGAGCTGAATCTCTAGATTGCCGAGCTGCGGCTGAAGGCACAGCCTTCCATTCCCTCAAAAGTTAGAGAGCAGCGTGTTAGCACTATCAAAACAGGGTTGGAAGAAATTGGACAAGCAATTCAAGATTGTACCAGTATGTTGGACCAAGCCTTTGGTGTCCTCACATCCTTGCAAGAGGACCCCAATATACAGTGCTTGGAAATAGAGGCACGTGAACTTTAGGAGTAGTATGATAGTGTCCAAGGAACTGCACAGATAGTCATCCTCACTCAACGGCTTGCAAAGATGCAGCAAGCAAAGGCACTGAAAGAGCAAGTGGATGCCACAAGACAAAAAGAGGCACTCCTCAAAGCACGTGTCTAACCATGGATTGACGAGGCCTTCACCATTATGGCAGATATCGAGGGCAAGCTCGCATAGATGGAGGGGCTCTATGTGCCAAGGCAAGGATTTGATCCTCACAAAGAAGCATCAGAAGAGCACATGCAGCAGGTCCAGCAAACCGTAGAACAATGCGTTGTGGACCTCCAAGTAGTGCGGAACTAGTTGGAGGGACTTCGCTTCAAGATCGCCGCGCCAACTGGGTGACTCAGGGACGAGTCACGATGTTTGTGTTGGGGGCTTGTTGGGCATCACATCCCCACACAACATGTTTTGGGGCTTAAAGCCTAGGTTTTGGTCAAATGTATTGTAAGACTCCGCGAATTGCGGGCACGGAGCGTGAAGTATAGGTTGAGTCGTAGGGCCATCCACCCTAAGTTTTGTAATGTAATGTAATGTAATGTAATGTAATGTAATGTAATGTCATGTCGGCCTATCCATGGTTCGTGGACCATGGGATTGTATAAATAGAGCGAGGCTCTAAGTTTTAAATATAGCGAAGAGAATTTGAGATAGAGGAATACGAATGGTCCGAGCATAGAAGAAGAGTCTAAGTGTATTGGGTCGTAGTAGTAGGAAGAGGCTCTGCAGCTGAGTGCACAGAGGCCTAGTAGAGTTCGTAGCTGAGTGCATGGACCCCTGCAGCTAAGTGCACAAGCCAGTGTCAAGTCTGTAACCTTGAATGAAGAATAATAAATAGAAGTTGATTCCAATTTCTATGCATCTTCTTTTGTATTTCATTCTATACATCTATATTGTTTTGTTTATCGCGTGCACTTATATGATTGTTGGATGTATTTTTAATTATCACTAGTCTTACACAGATAAGTTAAGTAATCAGGTAACAATAGGTTAAATAGTAAGTAACTTTGGTATAATATCGATCGCGCCCCAAGTAGGGCTACGCAAAGGCAGTGTCATAGGTTGCAGGGACCAATAGATGTGCCTAGCAACGTGCATGTAGGGTCAAACCACGGACGGCCAAAAGCTCATCAGACATCCCCAGGGTGTGGAAACATGGTTCTAACACCCTCCCATACTACTTCAGGTGAGACCTCAGTCCACGCTCCACAAACTGTTGCCGATGTTATTTCCAGTCTTCGCAGTCTATCACTTGGGATTAAAATGGGCTCTTACTATGTATAGTTTTCAGAGATGAAATCATATCCTAAGTATGTTCATCAAAAGTAGCTCAAAAATATCTCTCCAACAATATATTGCACACCCGAAACTAGTTCCTAGATCAGAAGATATGATCGAAATGAATGATTGATTCTTGGTTATGCATGTTTTGAGGTCATTTGCCGCACACAAGGACAAGTTTACTAATTCATTTTATGTACCGGTGTTACTATGTGGGAGATATGTAGTGATATTTAAAGCCTACATTAAAACAAAACAAATTTTGCATTTGTTTTATTGTTTTAGCCATTGTAGTGCGGCGCCATTTTACAAAACATGGAAAGTAATTTTGAGAAACCCAAGGAGGTTTTTTTCAACCCCAAGCCATATAACAAAAACCTCTTTCATTTTATTCACCGATGTCATGAATTGGAATACTTGACTAGATATTTACAGCCTATTTTTACAGATTTAAATATTTAATGATTTCCTATTTTAGAGATTATTTTGTGGCACAGATTCCGAGCAATTGGAAATGAATTTCCAAAATTTGAGATATTTTTTCTCAAACATGACCTTATCTACACAAACCTTTTTCATTTTTGTAGTAGGTGTTATGGTTCAAGAGATACGAGTTCATCTTTGACCCCTATTTTCAAATATTTGGTCCAAATTTAATGTAATTGTTTCTATCTTTAGGGAGATGGTTGAGCTCAACTCACTTAGTATAGGGATGAGCTAATTGTATATATTTTATGAATTTCAGAGTGTAAAAGGTTTGAATTTTTCAGCAGATGAAAGCTGATATTGGACTGTGTAAAGCTTAAACTTTTCTGAATATTATTCTATTAGAGGAGTCTCTGCCCTTTAAACTTAGGATCCATCATGGTGTTTAATGTGCAACATGTTTTTCTTGTAAATTCATTTCCATGCTTTGTTTTTTATGCTAATTTCATTACATCATTCTCTAAGGAAAGTGTTAGGAATCCATCCATGTATGATGCTCCTTTCACAATGATTATGTTGTTTAATGTAGTGGTTATCTTTTCAGAATCCATCCTATGTTAGATGCTCTGTTGAGTAACCATGTGCTTCTCTTTCTTTTAAAGTTGCCACTGTAGATCCATCCCTTGATTGATGCCTTGATGGTAGTGGGATTTCTCCTCTTTCCTTCTCTCATTTACATATTTTCTATGGCTGAACATTGCACTTATTTTTCCCAAAGTTTGTCAACAGAAACTAGCCTCGATTCCATAGCCCAATGATCCCTTCTCATGTTGTTTTCAACCCACAACTTTCAATAAAATCCTCATACTGCATAGCTAGCCGAAGATTCACTTATTGCAACCACGTTTTGTTGGAAAAGAGAGAGCCCTCTTTGGTCTGGCAGGGCTAGGTGCTAGATCGAAAGCTTGGTCTGTGGTTACCTCAAAATTGCCTCTTCTCAGCCTTGAGGTTCATTCTAAGTGCTAACATATTGGCGTTGTTGCCAGGGATGAGCTGACAGATCTTCTCCGGGAAAGATCTTTCAAGTTGCAAATTTGGTTACTGATGGTGGACAACAATCAGACACATATGAAGGTTGAAACATTCACCTGGCGACTCCATCTCAATTCAGAGATTCCAGCACTCACTGATCTGTTCATGTACTAAAATAAGATGATAGGGTATGTGGAAAACCCTGTGTCTTGTGAAGTTTTCAAAGAAGTTAGAGATCAGTTAGTGGATATTGAAATAGATGAGGTGTTTTTCATTACTGTGCTTCAATGTTTGATATCTCTAAAGTTTCCTCTTAACAGTAAAACTGGTTTCCTTGAGTTAGTGGTTGAAAAATTTGAGGAGTGTTATAGACATTTTTGGGCACTGCAACCCCAATCATAAATGTCCATAAACTGAGGGCTCCTAAGTCCCTAAAAGTGTTGCTTCACTACCTAAAGGAACAAGGTCAGCTGATTACATCATCTCCTAAAAGTTCTCCATTAAAAACTACTCAGAAATGGTCAAAACTAGACCATACTGAATACCCAGTACAGAGGGTGCGATGCATATCACCTTCCCAGTGTAAAGGGTGCGATGCATACTGAATGGCCCCTCTGTAGGGTGCGATGGGCGAGAATGGACAAATGGCAGAGACAGTTTGCGAGGTGGA